>JAPKLX010000015.1:0-32955 GCA_026898415.1 Leonotis leonurus | reverse complement strand
CTATGCCCTAAGGTTTAACTTCCCTACGACGAACAACGAAGTTGAATACGAGGCCCTAATAGCCGGACTTCGCCTCGCGCAAAATCTTCAGATACGAGCTGTCCAAATCCACAGCGATTCCCAAATTATAGTAAGTCACGTGCTAGGCAAGTACGAAGCACGAGGTGAGCGGATGAAGAAATATCTCCATAAGGTCAAAACCCTACAACAAAGCTTCTCATACTTCGAGGTGATACGAATCCTGAGAGGTGATAATGATCGAGCTGATGCGTTAAGCAAGCTCGCATCATCATCCACAACCTCTCCTGTGGAAGAAGTACAAACCCGAAGTATAGACGAGGCCGAGGTAAGCATGGTGACCGATGACGATCCGAACTGGATGACACCACTTCGTAACTACTTAGAAAGAGACGAACTCCCTGCTGATAATGTTGAAGCTCGGAAGCTTCAGAGCAAATCAGTCAAGTACATCCTAGACCAAGGAGTACTGTACAGGAAATCATACCTTCAACCTCTTCTAAGGTGTGTAGGGCCCGACCAAGCAAACTGCGTACTACGCGAAGTGCATGAAGGATCCTGTGGCAGTCACATCGGAGCTCGGGCCCTCACTAGAAAAATCATAAGATGGGGGTATTATTGGCCGACAATGCTTCAAGACGCAGTCAACATCGTCAAGCAATGTCCGAAGTGCCAGCTCCATGCAGTAGTAACAAGGGTACCTCAAACCGAACTAACTAGCATGCAAAGCCCTTGGCCATTTATGCAATGGGGTATTGACATCGTTGGCCCGTTCGAGCAAGCTCCTGGCCAACTACGGTTCCTCAGTGGCCATTGATTACTTCACGAAGTGGGTAGAAGCTGAACCTCTAGCTCGGATTACAAGTAAAAAAGCCCTCAACTTCGTTTGGAAGTCCATAGTTTGCCGCTTCGGCATACCTCACATCCTTGTTTCAGATAATGGAACTCAGTTTACTGACAAGACTTTCAGAGAATGGTGTAACGAGCTCAACATCCAACAGAAATTCACCTCGGTAGCACACCCTCAGGCGAATGGCCAAACCGAAGTGACGAACCGAACAATAGTCAAAGGGTTAAAAACTCGTCTCGACAAGATTAAAGGAGATTGGGCAGAAAACCTGCCCCAAGTCCTATGGTCTTACCGAACTACTCCCCGGACATCCCATGGAGAAACATCGTATAGCCTTGTCTACGGGACCGAGGCAGTGATCCCCGTAGAGATCGGCTTACCGAGCCCCCGAACAATTAACTTCGCTGCCAACGACAATGAAGAAAGGCTCCGAACTAACTTAGATCTCCTTGAAGAAAAGCGAGAACAAGCCCATATACAAGAAGCTCGATACAAGCAGCAAGTAGCTCGGTATTATAATAACCGAGTGCAGCACCAACAGTTTCAAATAGGCGACCTCGTTCTTAGAAATAATGAAGTTAGTAAGGCAGAGAAGCTTGGAAAATTGGAAGCTACCTGGGAAGGACCCTACCGAGTCCAGGAAGTCCTCGGCAAAGGGTCATATAAGCTCGCCCATTTATCTGGCGAACCAGTACCCCGAACTTGGCACATCTCCCATTTGAAGAAATATTATTTATAATCAATTCCCATTTTATATTAATTTATAAAGTATATGTTTTTTTTATACATGTTATCTCGAGTCTAAATCAAGCTAAAACTCCAATTATGGAGTAGCATCCAAACACGCGTAAGGAGACCACTCATATCGATAAATTCGACAAACAAGGAACCTTAAAGCCTAAACTTCGTCCTTAGACGAAGTGGCTACCTAAAAGCCCAAACTTTGTACTTAGACGAAGTGGCTACTTGAAAGCCTAAACTTCGTCCTTAGACGAAGTGACTACCTAGAAGCCCAAACTTCGTATTTAGACGAAGTGGCTACTTGAAAGCCTAAACTTCGTCCTTAGACGAAGTGGCTACCTAGAAGCCTAAAACTTCGTCCTTAGATGAAGTGGCTACGTTAAGCTTACACTTCGTCCTTAGACGAAGTGGCTGCTTAAAAAGCCTTAATTTCGTGCTTAAACGAAGTGGCTAACTTCATGTTCAAACGAAGTAGCCATTTAAAATTTTAACCTTATTAGCCATTACAAATAATCTTGAAGCAAACTCGGTTCTACACTTGACAAAAGCTTCAGAGAAGTAATGAGGCAATAAAAACAAAATTTTATTTCACAAAAATACATATTACATTCAAGGTGGAGGGTCCGAGCCCGGAGGCCTACTAAAACTAAGGTATTTTTCTACGAAGCCCTGACCCGAGCTTGAACTGGCACCATGGCCGAGCACTGAATCCAAAAATGCCATCCCTTCACCGCGGCCAAAACCTAGTCCTCGGCCCCGACCTGCCGAAGTAGCTCGACCTTGGCCCCCTGAAGCACGTCGCCCTCCGCCTCTAGACATGATGGCTAGCGTCTGCTCCCGAGTTCGACCCAAGTTAAGGGGAGGAGCACCAGCCGAACTCCCGTCCAACCGACCCGAAGAAGAAGCCTCGAGTGAAGCCTTCTTGGATTCGACCCAACGCTTCAACTTCGGATTTCTCTTCAGCACGGTCTTATACATAGACCCCAGCTTGAGAAGCACTTCCTCTTGTTCCCGAACTTGCCAAGAGTCCTCGCCATACTTCTCGCGGTATTTCCTCGTCCGGGCACGAACCTCCTTGATCTGCGTCTGGACCTCGTAAATGGTCAGCCGCCCGCTCTTATGGACGAGGTCCTCGTATTCCTCATGCTCTTCGGCCACAGCTTTAAAAGTTTGAAGGTCCTCCGAAGCCTGCTTGAATTTATCTTCAAGCTCTAAAAACTTCGCATGCTCCTCGTCAAGCTTCTCCTGGGCTAACCGAAGCTTCGCCTCAGACTCGATCTCGAGGTTCGAAGCTCGGCTTTTCCAGCACGCAGCCTCAACCTCGGCAGCCTCGGCAGTTCGACGAAGTGCATTTATCTCTTGTTCAAAATGCGAAAGGTCGGAAGAATCAAGAGCAGGCTACAAAAGTAAAAGGCAGTTCAGTAAAAGGCACAGTTTAATGAAAGGTATTTTATACACTTGGGAGAAAAAAAGCGCCTCCCTAATGGCGACGAAGTACAAGCTACAAAAAAAAAAAAAAAAAAAAAAACTACTACACATCGCCGGCACCGACCTCGGGCTCCACAGCTCCGCCCTCCCCAGCTCCTCCCGCGGCGGCATCGGCAGCCGACTCCCTGGCCAGATCGGCAATGACCGCTTCCAACTTGTCATCCCGATCTACGGGGCAGTGCCGAACTGCCTTCTCGGAAAGCAGGGTCTTCTGCTGCGCCAGCCGCTCCACCACCGGGATGGCCGAAGTGCACTCCATGAGCACCTCCGCGTACTCCCGCAGCATCTCATCTTTGTTCACCTCCTCATACCCGTACTTGACTTTATCAAGCTCAGGGTAATCCTTGGCGACACGATCGAGAGCTGCCGAAGTAATCGGCGCACTCATAGCGCCCACCAACTGCGCCACCGCTGTGCCGAAGTGCTTGGAGCGGAAGATCCGCTCCGCAAAGGCCTGCAGCACACCGCCCTGCTCGGCTGCCGCCCCAGCCATCCTCTCCCGCTCCTCCGCCAGCGCGGCCCTTAGCCTCGCCGCCTCGGCCTCTAGTTCGGCAGCCTTCCTCTCGGCAGCCAATAGCTCCGTGAGGGTCCTGGCCTCTTGCCTCTCCGCCCTCTCCACCTCGGCCTTTGCCGCCTCGAGTTCGGCGGACAAACCCCGGACTTGCTCGACCCCGCTGGTAACAAAGTTTGCCAGGGCCTGCAGTCCTTCCATCGCCACATCCGCCGCCTGCATAAAGACCTCAGATTCAGCAAAAAAAAAAGAAGAGGCAGCAGTGAATCTACACTCACCTCGCAGATCGACACCACCCGAGGCGCGTCTTGTCCGGAGACCCGTGCCCCCGATCCACCCGCCACCTCCCTCCGAGGTGAATCCACCTCGATCACCGGCTGTGGCTGCTCGGCGACAATCTTCTTCGCCGATTCATGGCGGGGCGTCTCCGCAGTCGCCGAGGTCCTCTTCCTCTTCTTTTTCTTCTCCAGAGCCGCTTGGAGAACTTCAGGATTCACTGTAAACAGAAAAGGAACGTACATCAGAATTCAGTTCGGCTAAATATAATAATAACGAACTCAGACTGGGGCCTCACCCGGATCCACATCGACGGAAGCATCGTATGGGCTCAGCCCATACCTCAACAGCTCGGCCTCGGCATATTCCCTCTTAATGGAGCCGAGGTCCACCAAGCTCGCTTCGAGCTCACCGACGGGATCCACGGTCAATTGCGGCCCGAACTTGGCCTTCGACCAGGAGTTCAAGGGCACCCCCTCTGCTCGGCAAAAGAAGAACTTCTTCTGCCAGTTCGCCACTTTCGACGGGGTCTCTAACTTAAACTTATTTACAGCGGACAAGTATACCCACCCCGTCGGAGATCGCTTAACTCGAAAAAATCTAAGCAGAGCATCTATACAAAAAAAGCCACCTCGGCGACCGACCTCCACACAAAAACCTATTACCTGCTTAATTGAGGGCGGCGCCAACTGACCTAACGGCAACTTAAATCTATCTAAGAGTGCGACAAAAATGGGGTGCAACGGAAAACGAAGACCGAAGTGGAGATAGTCTTCGTACACGGTACAAAAACCCGCGGGCGGCGAGCTACCCCTATCCTCCGCCCGAGGTAAAACCATCTCAACAGACTCCGGGAAATGAAACCTACGGGCTAAATTCTGCATATGAGACTCAATCATGGTAGAGTACTTGAGGGCAGCGTCCGACCCGACTAACGGACTAAATTCTATTTCTTCAAGGCGGGGAGGAACAGCAGCTCGGGTGAAAACTCTCATCGTAATTCCCCCCGCCGGAAAAACCCTCGACGGCGAAGAAGACTCTACATTCTCTACATCCATAGCGGTAGGAGTGCGAGATGACGAGGAAGCCATTTCGAGAAGAAAGAATAACTTACTTGTCAAAGTCTGAGTAAGCTTCCTGGAACAAAAGTCGACAATGGCAGAAAGGCAGAAAGCTATTCGAAGTTTTGAGAGAGCAGAGATTGCAGAAAAATGAAAAGTGTTCCTTAGCGTCCAAAGGAAGCTTTTATAGACATCACATCGCCTTTTTCCAACCGCCCTTTTTCAAAATCCCGCCTCTTCGCCTGCACCAATAAGAAAACGACGCGTGTCACATGGGACTCCCTATAACAGCTGTTTTCCACATCCTTTACTACCTCGACTTCGGCATCAACAAGATCTTCACCTCGTCCAGATCTTCACTTCGTCAACAACATCAACCTCGTCAAGATCTCCACTTCGGTGACGATCTTCTTTTGAGGGGGGGATGTGATAGGATGTAGCCCCACTTGCAAGCCCAAACGAGACCAAGGGCCAAAAGCAGTTCGGCCCAAGAGCCCAGCAGCTCGGCCCAAGAGCCCAGTAGTTCGGCCCAAGAGCCCAGCAGCTCGGCTCAAGAGCCCAGTAGTTCGGCCCAGAGGCCCAGAAGCCAATGGACTTAGTCCACCCCACGATCTCGGACCTGTTGTAACTGCTTTTAAAGTTATCTATAAATAGTCTCGAAAGCTAGATTGAGAGGGGGACATTCTGTACTTTTTACTCTCGAGAACTCAAAATAAAGGCTCTCTTTTCTCCGTGGACGTAGATCTAATTAACGATCGAACCACGTAAATCTCGTGTCTATCTACTTTATTTTATCATCGCAAACTCACTCTAAAAATCAAGATCGAACAATATATGCCCTCACAACCACCAAAATTAATAATAATAAAATATGTAATTAAATTGCACCATGATTGTTGAACCCCACATACACGCCTCAAATGAGTTAAAAGTGATGAGAAAATGTTGAAGAACAAAATTTTAGATCAAAGGAAAAAGGTGCATGATATTTATCTAAGAAGAAACTTCAAGCCAAAATAAATATATAATGAAATATAGCAGCAGGAAGAAGAAGAATATATATAATGAAATATATAGCAGCAGAAAGAAGAAGAAGGATGGAGCTGTAAGAGAGGAAGGTGGATTTCAAGTAGAATAGTATAGGTCAAAAACTCAAAGGCTACCTTACTGCCAATTAGCAAAATCTATGGAGATGTAGTGTAATAAATTTTGTTTTTGATTTATTATAAATTTTGAAACGTGAAATTCTTTTTTTAAGAATAATATGGGTGTGGTGTGGAAATGGAGAGAAAATGGAAGTTTAATTTGAGATTTGTAAGGTCATTATAGTAAATTACAATTAATTTTAATAGTAATATTTTTCTTTGGGGTTATGATAAGAGAAATGGGAAGTTTAAAATTACCCAAAATAAACGGTTCTCTATTTCATGATTCATTAATTTTAGTTGGTTAGTTCTGCTACTAATTAATTTAACCTGCAATATATATATGTTCTGAGGGCAAATGATCTTTGTAAACTTACTAAGAATTCTCAGTAAGATACAATTTGTTACTCAATCCAACTCTCTGAATAATGAATATCCACCGAAATGCAAGTGATTAATGATGATTTTATTTTTTATTCCGAAAGAAAATGATTGGTGATCACTTATGAGCATGCAAAATCATAGTTCAAAAATCAAAATGATTGAAGTCATAAGACAGAATAAAAAATTATTGAAGGCACTTATAATTTAAATATAATATAATACAATTAATAATATACTAGTATATAATTCCAGACGTGCGGAGAAAGAAATAGTGTAACCAATCAAGACACGTTGAAACAAAATCTACTACAATCACTCCTCCAAAATTAACTGCCTAACTAGTTTGACTATGTCAATGGTCCAGTCCAACTAAAACTTTGAATAAATATTTTTGCAAAATCCATGAAAAATATTTAATCATTAGAAAATGCTTTTTTTTCTTGAGATAAAACGCACAACCGACGATTGTGAATGGTGAAATTAAGATGACCATGTGATAACATATATAATGAATTGTTATAATAAATGGTGGTTTCCTTTTCATTGCGGGTTTAGGATTTTATTTACGACGTGTTTAAAGTGAAACAATAAATAAGCAATCAATCTCATATGGGATCTAATCTAACCAAGAACCAAAGCTCATTGTATATCAATAATGTCAAAATCAGGGTAACTTACACTAAGGGAAAAAAAATACATTTTTCCTTAGTAATTAAAGAGCCTAGCCTAACTAACATATATATGAATTAGCTAGGAACATATCAACCAACAAGAAGAAGCATATGGGCATGAAGGGGTTATTTTTAAACAGAAGAAGAGTAATCAAAATTAGCCTAACCTAGAACAGTTAGCACTAAACTACACTAAACTCATGCTAAAAATCAGTGATCGTCCTTTGCCAAAAGTGGATTCGATTTGAGTATCTCATCATCAAAACCGAGCTCTTTCACGAACTTGTGTGGAAGCAAGCAATTTTCAGTGCAGGAAAGCTTTTCTTGAATCAATGGCGATTCTAGAAGCTTCTGGAACTCTTCTTGACCTTCAAATAGGGCATCATCTGTCACCTCCTATAGAAAAAGATTCCATCAGACAAAGATTCTTAAACTTGTTAATTGTTATTGATTGATCAACCTAGGAATTCACGGAAAGGACCAGTTAGTTAAAGTACCCGACGATGACGCGAGCCAACAAATTCGACAAGTGCAACTTGCGCTTGCAAGAATTTGATGTATTTGTAGGCGGATTGAAGCATCTCCGCCGTTTTCATCTTCTGGCCGCCGGGAATCAGCTTTCCTAGCTCCTGAGTCTTGATGGTGATCTTCCGCCGCCGCTGCCTCGCCGCCATGCTCTGCGCAGATAAGCTGCCTTCCTTGTTCACGCACCCAATGCTGAACTCCGGTGCGGTGGAATGAGGCAGCGGCACCGGTGGCTCTGCAATCTCCGGCAGCGGGGGATAATCGTGGAGCACGTTGAGAGACGAAGGGTCGAAGAAGGAATCGGGGTAGTGGAATTCTTGGTGGGGCAAAATGGGTTGGGTTTGGAAGGAGTTGAAAAGGTTATCGACTGGAGGAAGTCCATTGCCATAGTTTAAGTCGTAGAGATAAGAGTCGGAGTTGTCTGCAGTGGGTAAGAAGAGGAAGTTTATGGGGTCCACCAAGAAGTCGTCGGTGTTCCACATGTCGTGAAGGGATTGGAGCTCATGATCGAGATCGTCATCATTAATGGCGGATTCCGGTTGCCAGTTGGAGTGGTAGTAGGCCAACGCCATTGATGAATAATTTATATCTTGCTGGATCAGGTAAGCATGCAAAAGCATTTCAGTAGAAATGAAAGGAGGGAAACTTGAAATATGTAATTAAAGAGATAATAGAGAGAGGCAAATACAATACAATACCTGAAAAAGGAAAGATAAATTGTGTCAATGTCAAGTAACTACTGCTCTACCACTAGGACTTGAAGAAGAATATGAGAGAAGACGTTAACAAACTAAACTTAATCTATATAATATATATATATATATATGTGTGTGTGTGTGTGTGTGAGTGTGTTTAGCCTTGTGTGTGAGTACGTGTCATTGAGAGAGAGAGGAACGTGGGAGTGGAGGTTATTCATAACGGATAACCGCTCCCTTATAATTAGGACCACATAATGGGTTATTATATACTGTGCGGTTTATTAATTATATATTTATTTATAACCGTTAATTAATTTATACAATAAGTTTTCCCTCTTTAATCTCTGCCATTTCTTTTATTTTTATCCCTTGTTATTTTCTGCACCGTTCCTACCTAGGCCATTTTTCGTTATTTAGCAAAGGCGAAAGCTGAGAAAGGGTATGTTCTTTTTTGAGAGTTATATAAGTGGAGTAAGTAGATCAACGCCACTGAGCTCAAGAAAAAAATAAATTAATATATGTATTGAAATTCATATGGTTTTTGTGTTTTGAATTAATTAATAGATGCATGTTTTGAATTAATTTTGGGGAACCTGCAGGTTCAAAAGTCGGACCCATATATGGTTTAATGTTCTACATTACATGACTAATCAAGTACATTCAGCTTGTAATAATCACAATCTAATTATATTCTACTCATTTATCGCATTCAATACAAGAGTAATCTTGAATTCTTGTATCTATAGCATTTTATAAAATTAAAATAAAAATAAACATTAAACGAAATAACATACAAAAGAGAAATTTGATTATCTGTTGCTTCAAACTATGATATGATTTTCTAGCAATAATATTGTTTGTTGATCTCCATGTTATGCCAGAGAAGGTGATTGGAGCTATCGGAGATGGTGGCGGCGATGGTTTTAGAGTGGATGACGTTGGGTTTGCTAAAGTGAAGGAAGAAGAAAGTTAATTGCTTGTGTTGACCGACTGTGAAGAAGAAATAGTTGAATTGCCATGTGGAGGAGAGTTCTTTTTGTATTTACATCTTAAGCGTACACGTGGCTTAAATGTAGGCTAATATTGTTTTGGTTATTTATGTTTTGAATCATGAACAACCTTGTTATTTTGTTGTTTGTCCAACTTGCATTTAGGGTAAACTTTACATTTGGGAATGGATATGAAAATTATGAACTTTTCTCTCACTTCCCTCTTTCTTCCTTCCTATTCTCTTTCTCGATCAAACTCTTTCTTCCTTCCTATTCTCTTTCTTAACTGTCAATATTAAATTCCAAAAATTCATCCTACAATATATTACAAACTCCAAATATATATCATAACACTCCCATTAAGATGAAATCAAATTCTTCACATGCTGTTTGTTGCAATTTTTTAAAGAATAACATGATATAAGAAAACGAAAAAAAGGGAAAGATTGTGAGAATGGTATGAATTATGATCGTCATATTTATAAAATAGTGGGAAGTATCCATGTTTTTAACACAACATTATGTATAAATTTATCGTTTATTTATACAAGTGATCGTTATTTTAAAATTTTGGAATCTTACTTGGGTCTAAATGAATTAATTTATATTAAGATTATTTTTTGGGAATAATTCATATATATGATACTTAATAGATTAAGTATCATATGATAGGATTAGATTAAATTATCTTATCTAATCATGTGTTTGGTAGCAAATGTAATTAATATGTCGGCTCGTTATTAAGCACTAGACCCGTGCCAAAATCATCATTTCTCCCTATATTTTAATTATAAGGAAGGGGTGAGATTAAAATAATCCTTATACACCATACAAATTTAATCTTATCATGATATATCTTATCTTCGTTACCAAACATGATTCCCTAACAAAACAATATTAATACGAAAATAAGCTTTTCGAAAGCGCGCTAACGTTTTTTAGTAGCCAACCAAATGAGCGATTTTACATTTGTACTTGTTCTTGAGTATTTCTGGAATCATCTTTGCCGCAAATTATCCTCTTCCAGTGAGTTGAGTTTGAGCTGAGCTGAGCTGAGCAGCACAAGCAAAGCAATTTGCATGGTCAGTTCATCCTCGTCGAAGTCTGAAACTTAAGATGACTCATTGGCCTATGCTCCTCCACGAACCACCTTCTCCGTCACCATGCCTTTTGCCTTCCAACACTCCCTTAAATTTGTTATCTTTTAAAACCCCCAACAGTTTCTTGCCTTATCCTGTTGAATCTGTCTCAAAGATTGCGTTGAAGAGTAATGGGTTCCGATCTTTTTCTCATGCCCCAACATCCAGCTCAACAGGTATTCCATTCATTTTCTCTCTCTCTCTCTCTCTATTGAAATTTTTTGGGTGTTAATCAACACTTTATTTAGACGAGGCAGAGGAGGAAAAAACCGATTTTGCTAAACTGAAGCCAAAAATTGAGGCCCTTGAAGTAAAGGTTGAATCTTGTACACCTGGACAGTATGATCTCTTGTATTGCCCTAAGGTATTTTTACTGTGTAAACTTTACCCTTTTATTTTTATGGTAAGAGAAGTCATTGTGGTTTGTTAAGACCATTCAATTCTCCGAGTTCCTTATAGAAATGAGTGGCGGCTCTACCAATTTTAGGCCATTTCTCCAAGTGGGGTTCCAAGAGATTTGCAAGAATTCAGCTCAGAGCTAGGCGAACTTGAGCTGAGATCCTCAAATAGAAATATTCCTCTTAATTAATTCCGTTTCTTTGCAAGAGGGTGTAATTTTAATTTTTAATGCGTGCTGCAGTGATCTTCGTCTATTTCTTGGTTTGAATGAGTGTGTGCCATTCCATGTATGGAATTTTGATCTTTACGGCTGTTTAGTGAATCATCTATGCAAAATTTTGTCAGATAATCGCATATGTGGTATTCCTGGTTTTTTAAAGCTAGCTAATAGGAGCTTTGGTTGTTCTCCAAGTGTTTTGTTCACTATTATATGCTAATGTAATGGATGTGTTAAATATATAGAAGTTGAACCACCGTTTAAGATTCTGTTTTTAAGTATTGTATTGACGTTATATATATAGCTACATAGATTATACTCAGATTTCTTCTTTATCATATAAATAACTCGGATAGGATGTTTGAAAATCTGAGTGAAAACGTCTTGAATATGGTGTTTCCATTCTTTTCATTTGAGGTAACCACAAAATGTTGAATATAAAGATGCCAATCTCTGATATGATTAGGACCCATCAAAGAATACATTTTGGCTATATATATATTCACAAAGATTGTTTTTTGCAATTTATGATGAAGAAGTTTCCTCGTGATTTTATGAGAAAAAATTGCCCATGTCAAATTCAGAAGCGGGCCCTTTGTTTTTTCCCTCATGCATCACACCACAAAAAACACAAGCAGAAAAAAATACTTGCATTCTAGTATATCTTTAATTTCCAGTATCTCTTCTTATTAATTATTATTTCCAATTCCATATTTTTTCCCCAAGGAGAGTTGTTAATCTTATAGTCTTACCCTTTTATTTCTACCTTTTTATCCAAGAAAATGTGTTGGCAGTCTTATAGTCTTAACCTTGCTTTTCACCATTTATAGAATGCTGCCTTGACTGTCTTTTATCAGTTATTTTGATGGATTCTTCTTTTGCATCAGTGCAAAGGGGGGAGATTGATTCAGAGGACTCTTTCATTTCACATAAGCCGAAGTTGGTAAGTTGTATTTTTATTGCATTTGGTAATATATATTACTACTCCAGTAGATGTTTTGAACTTTCTTATTTATATCAAAACAGGAGTTATGCAATGTGGAGGTGTTTTGATCTACAGTGTGGATGGGCAGGCCAGGTTTCCTGAAATATGGTTTAGATTATTTCTCCCTCTCTACTCTTTTAAGCCTTGAAGCTATCGTCCTTTTCTCGGATGGTAACTTTATTCCAGGTCTTTGCAGATGATGAGAAAGAAAATTCCACTTTTAACCTAAATGGAAAAAACATTTCTCCTCACACAGCGTCAGGGGAAAGTATAAAGCTCGAAGCTTTAGGTGATGAGGTATTACAGTCGTTTCCTACTAGCATAGCTTTGCTATAGTATGGAAATTAGTTTCTTCATTCCTTAATTAAGATACATACGGTTATTCTTGATTCATTATACTTTCCCTTTACTTTAGTTGCTTGAATACTTTGCGGAAAGAATGATATCGAAGGAAACACTGCAGAGAAATAATGTTATGCAAGTTGCTGGTGGTAAGGTAAGAAATAATGTTGCCATTTATTCCTTCCATGACAGATACATAGTTTGAGTGGAACTGATCACTTTTACCTCTTCAAAGACCTGTTTTCTTGATAATGGAATTCTAGTTTCATATTTAATGATGCTCGTAAATTCTTCACATTGAACTTTAAGTGAGACCATTGAATTTGTGATGAGGAGAAACAACTTTAAGTTTGTTTTCTTGAATGCAGAAAACCATGGCTTTTCCTTATAGACGAAATGGGGAGTTTGTTGGATGCAAATATCGTACTATCGAGAAAAGGTTTTGGCAGGTATCTCTAATTCTCAGGCTCTGGATTTCCGTGTCTCTTATGACTTCTGAGACTACTTTTTTTTGTAATATCTGCCTTCAATTATCAGGGAAAAAATACTGAGAAACTGTTATACGGGCTTGATGACATAGTAGACGCAGACGAGATCATTATTGTATGAACTTGATTACTTAAGTTCCCTACTGTCACCTTATTTCACTATTTTGACTCTCCTTTATGTGCATAGGTTGAAGGTGAGATAGACAAACTATCAGTCGAAGAAGCTGGTTATTGCAATTGTGTTAGTGTTCCTGGCGGTGCACCACAAACTGTTTCGCTCAAGGAAACTCCATCTCCAGAGAAGGTTCAATAGAGAACATAAATGGTTGATTTGTGTTTTGCCTTGATTTTATCATTGATGTTCAAAATTGAAACCACTCTTCCTTCTTGGTTCTCTTTGTGTTCTCATTACATCAGGATAACGGCTTTCAATACTTATGGAACTGCAAAGAATATTTCGAAAAGGTCTGAGTTCTTTTAGAATGATGAAATTAATGAAACTCCTCAATTTGCATGAACAATATATTCACATGTTCATATGTTCTTGCATTTCCTTATCTTTTTAAGGCGTCTCGTATAATCCTAGCAACTGATGGTGATACACCTGGCCAAGCTTTAGCTGAAGAGCTTGCTCGTCGTCTTGGGAAAGAAAGGTTATTGAACATAATCTTGTCTCATCCAATGTTTCAACTTTCATATAATATTTATTGTCCAGTGAAATAAAAGAGATGTTCTTCTCTTCTTTGGCTGATATATAGATGCTGGCATGTACGTTGGCCGATGAAAGATGGGGACATTTTGTTCAAAGATGCAAACGAGGTCCGATAAACAACATTCGATACTTGATCAAATCCTCTTTTTGATGGTTAAATCAAATGCATTTGTAGTCCCATATTTAGTAATGTCCAAACTCTTTCTTCTATGATAAAGAAATTAGAGAAGGCTTGATGTTGTTTTGTTATGCAGGTTCTAAAGTGTTTGGGTGCAGATGCTCTAAGAGATGCAATTGATAAAGCACAGATGTATGAGATGCAATTTTTCTGACTGATGGAGGATGATACATTGCTTATTTCAGATACTTTTATAACAAAATGTAAATCTTTGTTTCGAGAAAAAGGCTTTGTAATTTGGGGGTGAATAATAGTAATTATTAATTATTTTGATTAACGAGAAAAAACGTGAAGCCGAAAACATAAATCTAATAAATAAATTTTATTTCAGATTGGCCGACCATCTTTCCAACTTATAAAGTGTTAGTCATACTTTAACATTAATAAAATATGTAGGGGTGTTTAAAATTGTAAATCAAGTTTGATTTAAAAAAAATATAAATAAAACCAAACCGTATAAGTAATAAAAATTAATAGAGTATAATTTATTTATTAATTAATTAAATAAAATATTTTCAAAACTAAAAAATAAATATCAAAATATCTAAAATAGTCATTATTTAAGAATAATATATAAAATAATAATATATAAAATAAATATATTGATATTTTAAAGTTATTAAATAGGGCGGCTATATGATGATGCAAATTTCATTAATTATCATAATCAGTATAGGGACATGACATATTCTTTATTAACTGTTCAGTATATCAAAAAAGATTTGTATGATTATGCAGTGTTTTTTGTTGTTTTTTTTGTGTTTTTGCTATTGAATATTGACTAAATAATAAAAGATATTTGTAACTACAAACCAAAACATGCCAAATTGTATTAATACAAAATCGAAAGCCGAAAGCGTTTTAAACGGTTTTAATTTTAAATTATAAATCATTACAATCACGATTTTATTATGATTTCGAAATAACAGTGTTCCAAGGATTTTATTATGATTTCGAAATAACAGTGTTCCAACGGTAAACGAACAACTCTATTTAATCTTAGACATAGACCAAAGAGTAAAAACTAACGAATCCAAATGGGTCGAGACAGGCCGATCAGAGCATCAGCAGCTCGGGAGGCTCTCTGGCAGCATCCGGGCAGCGGCCTCGGAAGGCAGCAAAGGGAGTCTGCCCCGAATTCAATAGGTTTCTATATTGAAGTCAGAGTCAAGGTGCAAACTCCGATAATCAAAGTTCGGACAACAATTCGTCGTCCGGTGTTAAGAATTTTTTAACCAAAATTCTTCTTTCTCTCCCTCTCAATTCTCACCCTCACAATTCAACCCTCTTTTTTATTCTACTCCAAGTTATCCCGGCCAAACTTATTCCGGCCAACAATTTCCATTTCCTTCATATTCCCAAATTCGCTTCACAACCATCTCCTACATTATCAACCGCTTCATCCGCCCAACACTCAGATGAAGCCGGTGGACTCGAGAGAATCAACTTGAACGATTCTTTCGATGATGCTTCAAATGAGACCCTTGCTCTCCCTCTAAGTAAAGGGTCTGTTCGTACAAAAACCGACGTTGCCTATACCTAGGCAGGTGAAGCCTCGCACTGTCAAACAATTGAAGTGCCATTGGGCTCGTATTCAAAATACGACCTATGAGTTTTGTGCCCTCTACAACCGGTGTTTCGATCAATGGGCAAGCGGCAAACTCCGACCACGACATCTACATCAAGGCGTTGGTGGATTACAAACAAACAAAAAAGTCGGAGTACAAATATCGTCATTGTTGGGAGATTTTGCGAAACACGCAAAAATTCCAACGAGTTGTTCCTGGCATCAACTCCAATAAAAGGGGCAAAAACAATATGGGGAAGGCTTCACGAGCGACTTAACCCAAGGAGCCGAACCCGATGAACGTCCGATGAGGACAAAGCCCCGAAAAGAAAAGGGAAGGGTAAAACTCCCGAACCTAGTGGCGAGACGTTGAAATATTTGGCGAAGAGTTCCAACGCAATTCAAACTTTCACGACGAATGCAACAACACTTGCTTATTACAAGATTTAGTTTAGTTTTATTTTAATTATTTTAATTTTCATTTATAATGTTGTATTTTAATTATTATAATTTCAATTTCTAAGTTAGGTTTTTAAATTATTGTAATTTCAGTTTCTAAGTTAGGATTTTAATTTTGTATTGTAATTTCAATTTGACTGTTGCTCTTTAATTAATGTTTTTTTATTTTAATTTTCGTTTTTTATTTAATTTATTTTTATTTTCATTTTTTATTAATGTATTTAAATTAAATTTTAAAATAAAGATTAAATTAAATTTTATATATTTATTAATTTAAATTAATAGATTTAATTCATAACAAATATCTAAAATAAAAAATACATAAATCATAGAAATACAAATGAAGGAGAGAGTCTCATTTTAAAAGCGTCCCATTACTAAAAATCAACACAAGCTCTCTAATATTCGTAAATCTTACACAAAATATTTCATTTAATTACAAAAATATCAACAAAGTGTCTCTAGTCTCTCTGATAGAGTCTCCCTCCCAGCGTGAATGTGAATGCTCTCACGACACTTTAAAATTGGTGCCTCATTTAATTTAATTTAATTTAATTTAATTTGTTTTAGGAATGGAAATTAAGGATAAATAGGCACCGGTCGCTGTCACACAGTAAAAGAATTAAATTGAATACAGTAGTACTCTCCTTAAACCCTTCTTTCCTGCTCCCCCTCCCTCCTTTAATGGCAGTTGAAAACCTTTATTCTCTCTCTGGTTAGCTACAATCCTTGAGAGAGAAAGCATGCTTTTCCTACCACCGCGGAAACTTTTATTCAGTCCGTCTTCGAATACTAGCAGAATTATTGTCATGACTTCCAAGAATTTTCTGCTTCAGAAATCCTCAGCTGCTCCAGCTACTTACGCATACTTATGTTCGCTCCATGATTGTTCTTCTTCTTCTTCGAGAACGTTTCCTTTTGACTCCTACAGTCGGAAAAACTCCAGACTTTTTGCTTCCCAGAAGCACTTGCGCCTCAGTTATCAGAAGGTCTCCGGCTACAGTTATACGCCCTACTCTGCCAAGCCTGTTCCAAGACCGAGTGAGTGTTGCTTTTCTGTTTTGGATTTGTTGGCGTTATCTTGGTTTACTTTGTAGCTTTTACTTATAATTTCTCTTTGTTTTCTTGATTAATTGTATGAGTGAGCTGAGTTATTTTCCTATGGCTATGTTTAACAATGAGCGCACAGGAGTTTTTAAGTCATATGTTCTGAATACTACTATTATTTAATTGTGTAGTTTCTGGTGTCAATGTTGAGACTCTGGAGAAGCAATTCGTTGATGATAAGAAGCTGATTATATTAAGGCAGAAGTTGCAGGAAATTGGAATTGATAGCAGTTCATGCATGCCGGGTCAATATAATGGTTTGAGCTGTCCAAGTGTATGTGGTTATCGATTCCTTTATGTTTGTCATATTCTCAGTTTTTCTTATTCTTCAATTATTTAACTATTAACTTACTAACATGAGTGGTAATCTACCGTGACAAATTAACTATTTAAAACAGGACCATTACACGGCTCTCTTTTTTTTGTAGGACCATCTTACCATATAGCTGAGAAATCTCTCACATATTGTTTACTGGAAAATCTATAGCGTGTTTGCATGTATAAGAGACACCTAGTTGGGGTATATAGTATAGTAGACATATCATAAAGTACATTATCGGATATTTCTAAGGATGTGGGAGTTAGATGAACCAATTCTGGAATTATTCTTATCATCTTACATCTGTTGTATTTCTTTAATTTTGATTTTCTGCATTTATAGTGTAAAGGTGGGGAATCGCAGGAGAAGAGCTTATCTCTTCATGTCACCGAAGATGGGTAATTCAACTTTTAGTTGTGCTTGTGCATAATCTTTTATTTTTCTTCCCATTTTAGTTACAACAACTGTTTACTGATAGCTTACTGTATGTCATAGTGGTGCAGCAATTTGGACGTGCTTTCGGGCTAAATGCGGGTTGAAGGGCACTACTCGTGTAAGCATTTTAAATAAGCTAAGATAAGTACACGGGCACCTTCTGATTATTTTCTCATTTTCTCTTGTTCATGTTCTTTCAGGCCCTTGCTGGTGTAAAATCAACTCACGCAACAATGAGTAAATCTAAGTTAAAGCAACCAATAAGAAGAATCACAGAGGAGAGTTTGGCACTGGAACCTTTGTGCAGTGAGGTAAGTACTGTTACTACCATCACTGTGTCGGTTACCTTTTTCTGGATCAGGATCACACAGGCAGCAGCTGTATAGAATTTTATTCTTTAAATGCCAGCTTGAGAAATAGTATGTAGTTGACGTTACTCTTGAAGTCTGGAATCTTATTAAGTCCTTTATAGTGGCTTGTAAAATGTATCTGATATTAATCAAGAATATTTGTGGATCCACAAGAAAAATATAAGATTTTACTTTCAATGCCTTATTGGTTTTCAGCTACTTAGTTGGCTGGTAATAGATGTGCTTAAGATTTGTTTTTTTTCTCAGTTTATACATTACTATCCTCTTGGGTGTGCACATTTGTTTCTCTACCTTACCAATTATTAGGGTATTAACAAGCTGAACAGGCTTGCATCTTTAATTATTTTATCCTCCTTTGTGCGCAGCTCATAAATAATTTCTATATCAAAAGAGTGCTGATTCATGTGATTTTTTTTATCTTGTCAATTCGTTGTTGTTATTGTAATTCTTTTATGCGACCTAATGGTTCTTCTCATATGATTATAATCTTGAATTTTCTTCCAGCTACTTGCATATTTTGCCGAGCGCTTGATATCTGGAGAAACCCTGCGGAGAAATGATGTTATGCAGAAAAGGACAGGAGATCAGGTGCATGAATCATATTTTTGTTTTGAGAATGCTGCTATTTTATGTTGCTGTAAATGCTATTAAAAAACAAAAGGCCATCTTAATAATTGAAAATATTGTCTATCCCTCAAGAGTCATTCAAATTATGTTATAAATTTGGCTTCCAAACTGTGGAGTGCTTTTCCCATTAATGTGTCTTATTGGGCTTTCGTAAAAAAGCTCCTTTGAGGGACTATGTACCAACAATGTTCTAATGAAAATTTTTCTTGACTGTGGAGTCATTCATTTAATAAGTTTATTGTAATTGTATTTAATAAGTGTACTGTGTACCAACAATGTTCTAATGAAAATTTTTCTTGACTAACTTCTGAAAGTTATTTTGGGTAGATTGCTATTGCATTCACTTACCGAAGAAAGGGAGAGCTTGTAAGCTGCAAGTATCGTGATATTAACAAAAAGTTTTGGCAGGTATGTTCTCTTATGCACTTATCAAAAAACATGGTTCTTGGTGAGTGACTGGCTATAATTTTTCCTTCTTGATTTTCATTGTGAAAAAGGATATTGTGTGCCCCACATTGCTGGAGTGTTTTTTTGCTTGTGTTTTCTGGATTCACAGCTGTGTAATTTTATGTTTCAACGATGTCATATTATAATGTCCTACTGGTGATTCAGGAAGCAAATACTGAAAAAATCTTGTATGGACTTGATGATATAAAGGAAGCAAGTGACGTCATAATTGTAATCACTATTCCTCTTCTTTGTATTATTCAGTTAAGAGGAAATGGCTGAGAACTAATCAATTTGTAATCTAATAAAAGGTCGAGGGTGAAATGGACAAGCTTGCCATGGAAGAAGCTGGCTTCAAAAATTGTGTGAGTGTTCCTGATGGCGCACCTCCAAAAGCCTCAAAGAAGGCATTGCCTGCTGTAGAAGAGGTATTGTTTTCTCTCTAAATTTTGAAGATGGCCACTTGATTGCATCTTCTTTTTTGTTTCTATTCTATCTTTGAAGATCTGCATTAGGTTAACCGTCTGTTTTGCATTACGTGTTCAAGAGTGACTGTTAATAACATAATTTCTGACATAATTCTCTATGTATGTATTCTGTGAAGCTAGGACACCAAATATCAATATCTTTGGAACTGCAAAGAGTATACTGAGAAGGTTCATTCTGTTGTAATTTAGTTATTTTTATTTATTAAGCATGTAAGTGGTAAAATGTGACACTTGTGCTCCAATTTTGAAGGCGTCTCGCATAATTCTTGCAACTGATGGTGATGCTCCTGGTCAAGCCTTATCAGAAGAACTGGCAAGGCGCTTGGGAAGAGAAAGGTTGTCATGCATAATCCCCCCTATGTGTATAATGCTTATTGTGTGCTGTGAAAAGCAAAGAAAACATCAGTTTCTTTTGTGAATCAGGTGCTGGAGAGTCAAATGGCCAAAAAAGAATGACACTGAAAGTTTTAAAGATGCAAATGAGGTATGTACCTCCAGTCCAGTTCTATTCAAGTGAATTGCATATTGCTCATTTCTGGTTCCAGTAATCTAAGCTTTGAGCTTTCTGGACCGTATTTTATAAGCCATTTAAATTGCTGCAAGTTTGCAATTTTATGAATGTCCGATCTTGTTTAATTCATTCTACTTGACACATATCCTATCTTCAGGACATATCCAACAGTGAAATATGGACTCCCAAACATAACTTAGTGTTTTTGAAACAAGTGTTGTTAAGAGTCTAAAGACCAAATAGTCGGGCGGAAGGGGTATAGTTGAGGCTATTTATACACCTTTTTATTAAATTTTGGCTCACTAAAATTCCCAATCAACTGCTTTTTCTTGTACATTCTTGAATATCCTGCATTCATGAATGATGTCATTTGTATTTTAGATCTTCCTCTTTACTAGTTCCATGTGATCTATCACCTAGTTACCTTCACTGTACCTTTCCCTTGTAAATACAGGTGCTTATGTATATGGGTCCCGATGCACTGAAGGAAGTCATTGAAAATGCCGAGCTTTATCCAATAAAAGGACTGTTTAATTTTAAAGATTACTTTGGTGAGATTAATGACTATTACCATCAGTCACTGGGTTTTGAGCTTGGTGTTTCAACAGGATGGATGGGACTCAATGATTTGTATAATGTAAGTATGACTATCTATTGCAGTTGATTTTACAAGGCAGTTGCCACAGTTTGCACTGGAGTTGATTTCCCATCTAATAGCTTTACTATGCTTATTTGGATCATCTGTTTTTTCCATTACATGAAAAATGTGTTCTCTGGATACTTGGTGTTATTAAGTTTTGTTGTCTATAACAAGGTTCAGTTCAAATTTGCTAAGATTATGATTGTCTACTTTGACGTATCTCTATTTTTTATATACCCACGAGTAACTATGTTTACTATATAATGAATATTAGCTCCTCAGAGTGAGTCATGGAAATATGCAATATTTTGTCTACATGCTGAATCTGGGTTCTAATCATACATGTTGAGACGGGGTGCAAGAATATATTATATATTCCATGATCTTGTCCACTTTTGTATATTTCTTAAATGTCTTCTTTGCGACAGGTTGTGCCTGGGGAATTGACAATTGTTACGGGAGTTCCAAATTCAGGCAAGAGTGAATGGATTGATGCTCTATTATGCAATCTCAATCATAGTGTAGGCTGGAAATTCGCACTTTGTTCAATGGAAAATAAGGTAACTCACTAGTAACTTTTGGTAGCTGTACTAGGTTAGTACATGTAAAGCTTAATGACCTATCTCACTGATCACATGATTCCCTGGTTTTCAGGTCAGGGAGCATGCGAGAAAACTTTTGGAGAAACATATTAAAAAGCCTTTCTTTGATGTTAGGTATGTGATTGAGTTTTTCATATAAGTTGTGTTATAATGTATATATGGAAATTAGTATTAGGGTTTTCTATTACCTTGTTTAGCCTAGTATTAATGTGTATAAATATGTATTCCCTCCCATACACGATTTTATTCTCCAATTCTATGATACAACAAGTTGGAATGATAGGCAATTTGCTCAATTGGGTAGTGCCTCTTAGATGAGAGTTGAGATTAATTTGTCAGGCACTGCTACTTTTTCAAGGATCGGAGAAAGTAGAATTTTGCACCAGTGTACAGTCTAAATCCTAGAAGTTATAATTGAATTTGATGTTTCCTTTAGTATTGTTTTTGCTGAAGTTTGTGTTATTGATGTTTCCTTTAGTATTGTTTTTGCTGAAGTTTGTGTTATAATGCTAATACATCTTTTAACTCAATACATTTGCCATCTCCTTCCCCAGGAACTTTTTCATATTTTGTGGACATTGGGAAACTCAATCTCTCCTTTGCCTTTTGTTTGTACATTCATGCTGAAAAAATTTGGAAATACTGAAGTTTTTACATAATATTGTTTATTAGTTGTGATGTTCTTATGATATGACAGGCTGCTTTTCTCTATGCATGTTTATATTTGCAAGCTTTGCTTAGAAACAAAAGAAAATCGCTGTCTTTTTGCTGGACAGTTATTTAGCAAGCAACAAATTTTCATTTCCTCTATATTGCGTATTCTCACTAGCTGCTTGCCTGCTACCCTTGTTTGTGTGTTTGTTGATTAACAGGTATGGGGATCGTGTTGGAAGGATGAGCACCGAGGAACTTGAGCAAGGAAATAAGTGGCTCAGCGATTCATTTTCTTTAATAAGGTACTGCACTCTACTGCAGCCATCTTCATTTGTTTCTCTATTGCTGAAACATAGTTCAATAAACGTACTACATAATTTTGCACAAACTCAAACATGTATAGGAATCATGGTTACATATGCAATTTCTATGTGCTGATTCATTTTTTCCACATTTACTTGGTACAGAAAAACCAGTTAGCTATATTTGTAAGAAAAGTTTATTGGATAAATAGGGAGGAAAGGGTAATCTAGATTTATAGAAATGATGTCTTCATAGACTGATCATAGTTTCTATGTTCTTTGTTCTTATGGGTAATGAAATAGGTGTGAGAACGATAGTCTTCCAAGTATAAGTTGGGTTCTTGAACTTGCAAGAATAGCAGTTCTGCGCAATGGGGTTAATGGGCTCGTAATTGATCCATACAACGAACTGGATCATCAACGTCCTCCCAATCAGTAAGTTCTCTTGTTTTCACATCACAGAACCTGTGCTTGTATTTTAGCAGTGATAAATCAATTGTATTACAGCTAATTTATATCTTGTAATTACTTATATTTTACCGATTGTACTATCCCCTTATGTGAAGAATAGACAGCCCTTATTGAGTAATAGATGCAATGCTTTATATATATGCCTAACTTTATTTTTTTCTCCACTTTTTCTTATCATCCCATTTATGTTCCTTGCCTGCTAAATCATCCTCCCACCATCAGCTCCCCTTTCAACTGTGTCATCATTCATTTTACTCTTTGAAGCATAAAATTTACTTATAATCTGAGCCTATATGGAGGAGGAACGTTTTTGATCCACACTTTCTGATGTGTCATCTTATGGAATAGGACTGAGACGGAATATGTGAGTCAGATGCTTACCAAAGTGAAGCGATTTGCTCAACATCATTCATGTCATGTTTGGTTTGTTGCTCATCCAAGACAAGTTAGAACTTGCAACTCCTCACATTTCTTTAGATAATCTTTTTCTTGTATTAACCTTAAGCTTATGTTGTAGTTGCAAAATTGGATTGGAGGTCCTCCAAATATGTATGACATCAGCGGTAGTGCTCACTTCATTAACAAATGTGATAATGGAATAGTTATCCATCGCAATCGGGACCCAGATGCTGGTCCTATGGACTTAGTTCAGGTCTGCACATCTATGATATTATTTATCCCAACTCTTGATACTAATATTGGTTATAAAATTTGTCAACATTTGTTTATAATCTCAGGTTTGTGTGCGGAAAGTACGTAATAAAGTCATAGGAACTATTGGTGACGCCTATTTGTCATATAACAGGTTCAACCTTCTTTCTATGCCACTTTGAGCAAAACAAGGGGATAAAATTGTTTGGTAAAGACGTCTTATTGTAGAATTTGGACTTCTTTCTTTTCTTATATGAATTAATATAATTCTACATTTTTATTAGATGTGAAGTGCTTAAGGCACATCTCAGGATACATCTGAAGTCCTATCTTTGCCATAGAATTCAAGCTTTACTAGAAGTCTTTCAATACAACGATTGAGTGGTCTCAATGATTGTATGACCAAACAAACTTGGAAACTGTTTAATCTAACAGAGTATGTGGTGGATTAGTTTATATATTATTTACCCTAAGTATGCTTATAGTTACGATGTCGTCTTATCAGGGTTACAGGCGAGTATAGAGACATTGATGTGGCAGCCCTAAGTACTCAACACAAGCGTAATTCTAGGTCATAGGAGATTCGTGCCGTAATCGTTGGATTCTTCATCAAACTAGCAATGGCATACTATGAAATCTAGATATGAAGTCACTCTTGTTAACCTATATTATGGTTTGAGGTTAATAGCAATATCTCTCTCTGCTTGGGTTGGGTTATTATTCTAGCCAGGTTTGTTGGTTGCAGTGATAGAGAGGCCTGGGCTGAAACATCATTAATTTATGTACATATTATTTGATTCATTATTATTATTGGCTGAATCAAAAGAGTGATGTACATTTGACTTGACGTATTTCACTCTTCTCTCATTGTATTTGTTACAAAATATTGGCTTTGGCTCCCTCCCTCACCCACATCGGCCACTGTTAAGTCCCATCCTAATGACTGGTGTAGCACTCAATGCCACATGACTGGAATTCGTGAAGGTAGTAGATGATTATTTTTGTTTCTTCCAATTTAAATTTCAGTTTTAATTTTACAATATTATCAAATAGGATTCAAAATCATTATTCAGCAATCGAATTTCATATCTGAAGTGTTGTTATATAGTTGTTATTTTTGTTTGGTTAATGCCTGCCTCATAAAATCTCAAACTTACACCAAAATTTGGTTTTAATTGTCCAGAAATTGTTTAGCT
Organism: Leonotis leonurus; assembly: GCA_026898415.1. Lineage (NCBI taxonomy): Eukaryota > Viridiplantae > Streptophyta > Magnoliopsida > Lamiales > Lamiaceae > Leonotis > Leonotis leonurus. The sequence goes on along the minus strand of JAPKLX010000015.1, from coordinate 8,291 downwards.
CCTAAATATTAAGGGATTAATCGAAAACAATCTTATATATTTATATTATATCAAATATATTTTAAAATATTAAAATATCAAATTAAACTATAAATTACTAATAAATATTTTAATGTTCCAAACTCAAAAATTTTGCAATAGTATATTGATGTCACATGTTGAAGATCACGTTGCAATATTAGTGATATCAATTGCCAATTTATTTGGATCACGTTGCAATATTAGTGATATCAATTGCCAATTTATTTGGATCGTCAACTTATTTGATTTGAGCTAAATCAGGTTGATTTTTTTTTTTCATCTCTAACTTTAAATTTTTGGTTTTTGGGTACGGTCTATAATATTTAAGAAAATATTTAACACATTTTAATGATTATATATTTGTAAAAATAAATGTTTATAACAAATAAATTCAAATGTGTTGTAATTATTTGTATTAGGTGATTGATTAATTAATAGACATGATAAATACAATTTTTGTCAGAAAAACAAATATGTTATATAAATATTATTTTAATTTTTGATTCGACTAATCAGACCAACTATATCAATTTTTGTGCTAACTTTATCAAGTTCAGGTTCTTTTTGGTTCAATCAATTGGATTAAAAAATATTTTAAGTTATAAATCTTTGGCTCTAACTCGCTTCGATTTTGATGACCTACCCGTATTCTTATTCTAAATTAATGTTCTTAGTTATTTCTTTGAGTACATTAATAATTACTTCCTCCGTTCCTTAAAAAGATGTACCTTTTCCATTTTCGTCTGTTCCTTAAAAACATGCACATTCTATTTTTGACTATTTATTACACTTATGTGGGCCACAATCTCCGCAACCATTCAAATCAACTATATTTTATATTTAATAACACTTTTTGTGGGTCCCAATCTCCACTACCATTCAAATTAATTATATTTTAATAATTTAATAATATTTTTACCACTCAAGTCAACTACATTTTATTAAAACCCGTTTCGGGTCAAATAGTGCATGTTTGTGAGGAACCGATGAAGTATAATATTTTAAGTTAATTGGTAAAAATACCCAATTTTAACATCCTACATGTTCAAAGTAGCCAAAACATAATATTACATGCAAGAAATACCCACTTTTGCATAAAACAAGGCACGTGTCTCATATGAACTCTTGATTTTATCAAATAAATTTAAATAAATCCACCCTAAATTTTATGCCCTTCTTGCAGTTATTTATGTATGTTTAACTTGTTTCTTTTTCAAAATTTTAGTGATCATTCATGATGGAAAATACTCGAGAAAACCCGACATTGTCGTCATGTCAATTTTCTTCATTTCTCCCAACATTATGATTTTGATCTCTTAAAAATATTAGGGTGAAAATTAATAATACCCACTTTACAAACATACATCATAAAAATAACCAAAATCCCAACCTACATGTCAAAACTACCCACTTTAATAAAGTAAAACACTTTTTTGACTACATTGATTCCGTGGGTCCCACTTTATTTGAATTGGAAAACAATTATCACAAAATAATTACCAAATAATTGCCCCACCTAACCCTTCTTCCCAAAACTTACTTCTCCCCTACCACCGGTGGATACCTCCTTCACCGACGCATCCAAGCTTTCCCCCACCGGTGATTTCTCCTCCACGGGCCTCAGACCACACGACTACATCTAATGGCTCACTCCGACGATGAGATACCACAGGAAATTCAGGTATACAACCCAATCACCGGTAGTTTAATTTGGTTACCGGTCGTGTATACAACATGCATAGGATGTCTATATTTGATTCTTTTTATCGAAGCATGTATATATTCTGATTGTATGTGATATGTAGTGCATAAAACTTGTACAACCGGTGGTTAAAGAGCAACCACCGGCGGTGCCTGTTAACTCCGGTTGGTGGTCATTGTGAATCTTTAACCACCGATTGTTGGTATTTTAGGGATATATGATATTTTAGAGCATGATTCTACCACAACCGGTGGTTAACTATGTATATTACGCAACAACCGGTGGAGAAGAGGAACCACCGGTCGTTACTTTACGGCCGGTTCCAACCACCGGTTGTCAGGTTTATTTGGTTATTATAATTTTCTTGTTTGATTTGTAATATTGTATCTAATTAAATGTTTAAATTTTGTAGGAATCGGAGCGTCCGTGGTACCGTAGGTCCGAATCAGTGAATCGGGTATCGCAGGTGAACACATACTACAGGGTTGGCCTGTTAGAGATTGTCAGGGACACACTTATCGAGGTCGGGGGCCATGAGTTGCTCGAGAGGTTTCGGAACGGGCCATTTGGCCATTTTATCGGCTGGACACCGAGCACGCTGTCTTCCCAGGCGATACATAGTCTCACTTATCGCGCTATCTGGTCGGTGCGGGGTATTTGGTTCCACATCAACGGATCTGATGTGCAGTACACGGTGCAGGACCACGCACTGATCACGGGTTTGAGATTCGGGGCCTCGAACTTTGACAGTACGGCCCCCTGCGATCCGAGCAATGTACGTCTATTTCGGATTGCGTGCGGCGGCGATCTACGTATGGCCGCTGCGGACTTGGTGAACCGCTTCAAGGGCGGAAGACGGATCCCCGGCGCCGATGACGATATCTACATCGGCATAGCCCACGTGCTCGTTGCATATATCTTCGTCTTTGGGCAAGACGGCCAGAGGGTAGCTTTCCCGTGGCTTTGGGCACTAGCCGGCGACATGGAGAGATTCTACCGGTATCCTTGGGGTGCGTACTCTTACAAGATCCTACAGAACTATGTGAGGAAGATGCCGGACAATAAGAAGTACCACTTTTACGGCCCGGCATGGGCATTGATGATATGGGGATTCGAGGTGATTCCCGGGCTAGGAGAGTTCGCCGGTAGAGCCCGTGGAGGCGAAGGTTTGTATCCGAGATGCCTTCGGTGGAATTTTTGGAAGAACTCGGATACTGCGGACTTGCACGCTTTCTTCGAGGATTTGGAGGTATTTTAATAATTAGATTCGTATTAATTTAAATTTTGTATTGTTATTTGTTACTTAATATACTTACAATTCTCGTGTTTGATGCAGGTATATGATATGAACAACTTAGAGATTGAGCAGGACGAGATGGAGCTACCGTGGACCCTATCTGTCCGGTGCCTGAATCCGATCACGGTGCAGTATGCTCCGCTGACGAGCCTTACTGCGAGGAATCCGGCCGAGGTGTGTCGTGCTAGACATCCGCCGCCACCTGTAGTGATCGAGGAGGTTCACGGTCCTCGATCTACACGGAGATCGGGACTTTCAGTGGTCGAGGAGATACCCGAGCAGTCAGAGAGACCACCCCGACGTCATTTGGACAAGGGGAAGCGTGCCCGACTGCCTCCCACTGATTCATCTTCCAGCAGCAGTGGAGGTCCTCGTGCACCGAGACGTTCCACCGATGATGTGGGACGCATTAGACAGTCCGATCTCACCGCATTAGAGAGGCGGTTGCACACGCACATTGATTCCCAGTTCGACCAGATCGAGAGGAGTATTGATTCCCGATTCGACCAGATGAAGAAATGGATGACGGGTCTGGTCGAGAAGATGATGTGTGGCACATCACGATGGAGTTCACCGGTCGTAGATACTCGGAGATGTAGCCCGCCGATTACTGACTCGGCTCGTCCCTCCTATGCTCCAGCTGCTGATGACTCGGGTTGTCCATCTTATGCTGCAGTTGCTGATGACTTGGGTCGACCATCTTCCACGTTCCCCGAGCAGCTTACCACGATTGCCGAGGCGACAGCGTTGTACCCGGAGCAGTTTCCATACTGCAGCGGTGGCTTCTCTGGACAGATGCCCGAGCCGATATACACAGATGCTGTCATACCCCCTAGCTCGGGTTCGGTCTACACTTCAGCTGCCAAGGACTTGGCTCGAGCATTTGGATTAGATATTCTCCAGTCCGGAGTATCTTGTGCGCCCTCGATGCCGTATGCTAGCTCGTCAATGCCGTATGCTAGCTCGTCGATGCCGAGCGAGACGATCGATGCTCCATATGTGACGATGCGCGGTTCCACATCTTCTTTTCAACCCGACCAAGTAACTTTATTGTGATTTCACTTTAATTTAGTATTATTTTATCATGTTCAATTTTAGATTTCTAATTTTACGTTATTAATATAAAGTTACCCGCGATGGGGCACATTGATAGTGATTTTGTGCCCTTGGAGGAGTTCTTCGTACAAGAACTTCAATACGAGCCTCCACAGGAGCTTGTTTATCCATATGACGAGACAGTAGAAAAATTCAAACGCTTTAGAAAGATGTCTCGGACTACTTCAGTGAATACCATCGAGACTGGGTATCCTTTGACTGTTGGATGGTTCAAAGAGATTATGGACTCCAAGGAAGACTACTGGGCAGAGGTAAAGAACCTATAAAGTCGAGTTTTATTTGACATTACTACTTTTGGCTTGATTTTGTATAATTTATTTTTTACAGACGATCGACCTGTTTATGATGGCGCTTCAGTCGAGACTGATACGTGGAGACCACGTTTATCCCGATCAAATGAAGGGGAGAACTGTCATTTGCAACACCGATTATTTTGTAAGTTATTAACTTGATAATATTTGCATATTACTAATTTTATTATTTGTAAGTTATTAACTAAATAACATTGATTTTGTAGACGAAAATGGAGCGTGAGTATGACGATTACCTCGCTAATATGAGGGAAAAGGGGATCCAATTCGAGCGATGATTTTTGGTCGAGAGTTACATATCCCTCAACTGGGTACCAACTATTGGGTTGTTGGAGGTCATTCATGGGAAAAGACGGGGATCTACGTGTGTAGAGTGGTGGAACGCGACAGAAGTATGTTTTCTCATTTTTTATTTATTTATGATATGCATGTTTATATTAATTATAATATGCATGTTTATTAATTTATATGTATAATATGCATGTTTATATGTAGAATATTCATGGTTATTATAGATTTAATATGCATGTTTATTTTAATTTATATGTATAATATGCATGTTTATTTAATTTCAGGTGATTTTTCCTATATGTGTTCAACATCACTTTGTTGTTGTGGTTGCTGATTTGCCGAGTCGTACATTGACGTTGTACGACTCTAATATTCGGAATATTACTGAAGACGTGCAAAATTCTCGGATCAAAGCGTTGAGGCCACTGTATTATGGTCTTCCACTAGTGATGAAGTGTTCTAGATATTATCTGATGAACAGGCAGAACGTATTATGTACTGATGAACCGTTCACGTGGAAGCTTGCTGAAGAGGTCCAACAATTCCATCAGACAGATAGCCACAGTTGCGGTCCAATGGCTTGCATGACCGTCGAGCGACAGATCAGTGGATTCCTAACGATCGCGTGGGGCAACAAACATGTCAAATTGTATCGTAAAGTTTTAGCTTCACATATTTTTAGTCTTTGTGACATTTCAAATATATAATTTTTTGGTTAATGCAGTTTTATTTTTTTTAATATGTTGATCAGTAGTTCCAATTATTATTATAAACGTATGTTGTCTATTTAATCAACTAATATTAATAAATAGTAGTAGAAAAACATTTAAAACCTAAAATATTTAATCAACTAATATTAATAAATAGTAGTAGAAAAACATTTAAAACCTAAAATAAATATATGTTGTCTATTTAATCAACAAATGAGTTTGGGGTTCGAACCCAAGAACCATGCGCGAGAGGGTGTTTATTGGAGCAAGAGATGCCAGTCGAGCTAGAGCTCTTATTCGTTAAATTCACATCTATAAATCATTATAAGCTTAACAATTGCAATCAACACAAAATCAACAAATGAAACACAAATCATTTTAAACTTATCGTATCCGAATGATATTACCAATTCAAATTAGGCAATAATATCAATTAAACAACTATTAAACATCCAAATAATACGAATTCAAATTTCCAAATAATAACAACTAAAAAACTAATAATCATCCTCTAACTGAGGGCAATTAGAACTAGAATGATCGGTCATGCCACAATGACGACATCCTCGACTTCCTCTACTTCTTCTTCCCGATGTCTCACCTCTTGATCTACGTCTACTAAGTCTCGGTCGACCAGACATTCTTATAGCTTTATTCGGCAACACTTGCACATTAGCCACATCGGCCGGTAGATCTCAAGTACTCTTATGAGGTACACGTGCAATCTATACTCTATAGGTTGCTGCCCACGCTTCTCGGCTGTAGAATTTCGCAATAAATTGAGGTATCGGCAGTCCGGCATTACTGAATAAAAAAAAATATGATAAGAAACAGATTATGAAAAACAAAATTAAAATTCGCTATAAAGAAAATTAATACGTACTTTATCGCCGCGATCGCATGGGAACAAGGAATTAAATCAAACTGAAACTCCATGCACTCACATGTCAATGCCTTCAGATCAACCGTAACCGGCCTACTACTTGTCACAACCTTAAATGTATTACAGTCCACATGATTTACCGTGTATGCACGAGATCTCTCAATCTGCACTTGCAACTTTCGTCTGACCTCTGCAGGATATTCATGAAATTCTTGAGCTATTTTCTGACGCCTTCCATCAAACCATTCTTCCATAACAAGTCTCACTGCCTCCACGCATGAGCAGATAGGAAGTCGTCGAGCCCACAATAAAGTTTTGTTGAAGCTTTCGGCTGCATTAGAAGTTAGAAAGCTATACCTCCGGACAGGGCACATCGATTGAGCCCATTTGGCAGGCCCAACACTCATCAGCTTATCGTATGCATTAGGCTTTGCTGCCTGTATCGCGCTCATTGCTCTATTGTATTCGTGTTGCCTGTATGTGTATGCGGCTTTCTAAAACAAACCAACAGTGGTCTTACCGAATCGTTTAATCTTGCCGCTAAGATGATAGTAGCACAAACAGTGTTTCGCTTCAGGAAACACGATGCCGACGGCATGCTCAATCGACACGTGTGCATCAGATACAATCACGGTGTTCGGCGTGCTACCATAGGCGCTCTTGACTCTGGAAAGAAACCATAACCAAGACTCGTGATTCTCTATCGGCCCAATACCAAATGCCAATGGGAACACATGCTCGTTTGCATCCTTCGTTACTGCAACAAATATGATGCCATTGTTCTTGCCCTTAAGGTGAGTGTCATCCACGACTATCACAGGCCTCATGCACAAAGCAAACACGGCTCTACAAGCTCCAAGAGCGACAAATAAATGTCTAAATCTACCATCAGGGCCGACATCGAGATTAGTGAGTGTACCTTAATTTATCACTTTAAGCATATGGAGATACCCAGGCAACAGCTGAAATGACTCCTGATACTTGCCGTAAATCATCTCCAAAGCTTGATTCCTCCCCCTGAGCGCAACATCATAACTCACATCCATGCCAAAACACCTCCTAAGCTCCTCCTGAATAGCCTTAGGTCTTATGATCTCATTTGCATTGCGCATCTTCTTTGCAAAATATGCACCTATCACCTTCGAGTGAACCTTTCTCGGAGCAATATTAGCTATGTCATCCACACATGTGTGATGTGCGCAAAATTCGGACACGACCCACATACCCCCATGACAATGAGCACACAACATGAACGAGCAGTCAGAAGACGATTTGCATACCCAGTGGAGTCGATATGTGTCTGATCTAATGACTCGATACTCAGCTCGTCTTTCCAGGTTCCACATTCCAACAGCAATATTCAAGTCTTCCTTGTCGTTGTAGATCGACCCCTCAGCTAATTCTTCAAGTGTAGGGTTTTCCTCGACCAACACGTCACATGTCGATGTCAGAGCATTGGGAGGGATCATTGGAACCATCCAATTACTTAAACAACCTTCTGTGTTAGGATTGTACTCCACATCACCATCGACATCTGGATACATCATCTCAAGGACTCTTCTCATACCTCCTGCCTCGTGCATCCATGCTGCGAATTCGGCGAATGTAGCACTATTCAAAGCACCGAGTCGTTCTTCTTCGGAAACGGACGAAGAACGCTCAGAACTGCCTTCAGAAGCTACATAATCATCATCATCATCGTCATCGTCACCATCTTCATCAGGACATGTGTTCAGATCAGGAATTCCAGTTGGCTGGTGCAACCAGTCGGAAGATGCCGCAACCCTTCTGATGTCGTCGAGATCATCCATCCAGTCAGTATTTTGCGATGTCCTGCCTACTTCATAAGATGACACAGCGAAATCGGCATACACTATAGGAGACGGGTGGTTCATACACAAAACTTGGAGTTCTTGATCGGTGGTCATTCGAAATTTGATAAGCCGACCATTCCTCGATC
>JAPKLX010000045.1:2438162-2512068 GCA_026898415.1 Leonotis leonurus | reverse complement strand
TGAGACCCTCACGACGGAATTACAGTCCGTCGTCCCTAACGACGGATTTTATCCATCATTAGTCCGTCGTTAGCTAACGACGGACTGTATTTTCCGTCGTCCGATGGGCTAACGATGAACGAAATACAGACGAAAAAAATCCGTCGCCAGTCCGTCGCTAGCCTCACCGGACGACGGATTTCTTCTCCTAACGACGGATTTTTCCGTCGCCAGAAGCCCATTTTTTTGTAGTGAAAGTTGAGAGTGCCATAGTTAGAACCTTTAACCCGCAAGTCTAGAAAACTCGAATAACATTAGAATCTTCACTTAGCAACTAAACTTGCTTAGAAGAACCTCTTGCGCCGAACGAATTATCTCTTATATGATCTAGATATGTACGCATCTTTATTATAACTTTAAGATAAATAAATTGACTTGAACCTTTTTCTTTCTTTCTTTTTTCGTGCGTGTAGATGGCTTGACAACCCTATTTTTTTTCATGAGACCCGTAATGAGAGCCGCTGACCCAAAAAGGTGCACTTTCTTAATACGAAACTAACATAGGCACTCCACTTTATCATTTGGCGAGTTTGTGTCTCACTTCCTAAACCTCTAGAGGCATGCTACGGGAGTCACTAACTTGGAGGCAGCAAACATCCTTATCCGCGAGACTCCACCTGAGTGGAAAGATTGGGAATCCGAGGTGATGCAAGGGATGATTCAGTATTATCCCGATGGATTGTACACCCATTTTGACTTTCAACACTTTGTGGCTGAATTTCTACATCGTTGGGCTCTGATAAGACGATCACCGAGGGAGTTAGCACCAGCTGCACCTATACCACCATATCCGCCAGCCCCGCAGCCCCACACACTCCACATGGGGACACCATATATACATTCAACCACATTGTTACAGCCCCTTCATATGTTTTTCCACCCCATGTGCCTATGATGGGTCCGATCTACTCATACTCTGATGTGATCAGTGTGATGGCTACCACAGGACATCAGGATATGCATGTTGCTTCACCATAGTTTTATCCATCAGTCATCCATGAGACACTCTTCCCAGCCCCGCCGAGCCCTTTGACACCGTTCCCCCACTATGGAGGTGATCCTGGAGCGAGTATTTTCAGAGTCCCGAGTTATGTACCACTGGCCGAGCATACCTCTATACCTTCATATTTCGTGACATCTCATCCCAACCCCATGACGAGAGAGACTACCGGGGGGAGAGTACATTCTCCACCATCAGTGATCATTATTTCTGATTCAGATTCTAACACCCCCGATTATGATGTCGCGATGATACGTCACCTATAGGGCATTTCTTGGAGAAGATGCTTCATTTAAGGATAGCGAGCCATCCTACCACAGTAGCGATTTCATGACAGACTCCGACAGTGAGCCATACGAGGACATGGACTAGATGGTGGTTATGTGACAGCCAAGTGGAGCCTATATTTTCTTTTCTAGTCATAGATTAGCTTAGCGGTGTTTTATCATGAGCCTCGCGTGGCCATTATCGTTATCACTTTACTTTCTCTTTATCATTTAGACTTTTATTTTGTTGCAGCCTAGAATTGTTGACATGTCTTGTTGACCGAATTGGCATATTAACTCTGAAAACATTATCTTTACTTTTTGTGGAAGTCTTCATGGGAGGCAAACGATATTATATTGGATGTCCCTATCTTTTGGGCAATTTTGATCAAGTAATCTATTGTGTTATGTTATTATTATTATTATTAATATTAATATTATTATTATTATTATTATTATTATTATTATATATATATGCCTACTAGGAAAAATTATTTCACACTTATGCAAACTTTGTCGACTACCCCTAATGAACCCCTCATTCCAACTAAAAAAAATATATATTCAGACTTAATATTTTGTTTTGCAATCAGAATGGCTGGACGTGAGGAACGATATGAGCAACGTGAGCGACGTGCTGAACAAGGAAATGTTGAGCAAGGAAACCCTCAAGTCCCTGTGCGAAGGATTGAAGACAGCTTTAGGAAGCAAGGACCACCTACTTTTAACGGGCTTGGTGAATCCACCGAGGCTGAGAAATGGATCCGTAGTCTTGACCGGATTTTTGACTACCTGGGATGCACCCAACAAGAGAGGGTGAACTGTGTTGTCTTCCAACTCGTTGATGAAGCTGACTATTGGTGAGAATTGGAACAAAGAGCAATGACCGCTGATGCTAGAGCAGCACTCACATGGGAAGCTTTTAAAGTCGTCTTTTATGAATACATCCCTAAGAGCTATTGTCACTAGAAAGAGTCTGAATTCTGGAATTTACGCCAAGGAGCTCGAACTGTAACAAATATGATAGAATCTTCAACCAACTTGCACGCTATGCTCCGAGCCTTGTTGACACTTATGAAAAAAGAACCGATAGACAAGGGCTCAGACCTGTTATCGGCATGCCCTTAGCAAGTCATGGAAGACTCACTTATGCAGAAGCCCTTACCCGAGCTCTTAGCATTGAGGCAGCTATGCCAAAGGATGATAAGAGATCCCCGAATGCCCCAACTCAAAACACTAGCAACAAGCAAAATTGGGGAGGCAGAAATCTCAACTTCAATAATCAAGGAAAGAGACCATGGTAGGGTCAAGCTCCACAAGGGCAGAAAAAGCGACCAATGAGAGAAAACTATCCTACACCTGCCCAAGTATGTCAAAACTACGGGAAACCTCACCAAGGAGCTTGTAGGGTGGGCACTAATGCCTACTTCACTTGTGGACAGACATGCCATTTTTCGCAAGAACTGTCCTAGAAACAAGCAAGCTACACCGAATATCCAGAATCAAAGAAACCCTTCAAGACCTCAGCAAAACCAAGGAGGCTACCCAAGAAACTATATGGGTGGTAATCAAAGGAACAATCAAGGTCAAACTAATCTTTAGAACAATCAACGGAACCAGAGGAACAACCAAGGCCAAGGAGCACCTCAGGCTGCGAGAGCTTATGCAATAAACCAACAAGAAGCTGCACATGCTCCTGGAAATCTTGCAGGTATGATCGAGATATCTGACACCCCCATTGTTGCACTCTTTGATACTAGAGCATCACATACCTTTATATCAATTGTTGCATGTGAGAGTTTAAAATTGACATTAGAAAGATCATGTGAACCATTGGTTGTTATTACTCCATCTGGAGATAAGATGACTACGAACCATAAGTGTTTGAACATAGGAGATGAGAATTATCAGGTGAATCCCCATGTCATTCTCATGGTAGACTTTGATTTGATCTTAGGAATGGATTGACTGACAGCCGTCGGTGCAACTATTCATTGTTTTGATAGAGAGATTTCATTTAAACACCTCGAAAAAGGAGAACTTCAATTTCATGGTGCTAGAGTTGGAACTGGTATGGGGATACCAGTTATCTCTGCACTAAAAGTCATGAGGATGTTGAAGAAAATGAATTGTCACGCATTCCTTGTAAGTCTGAATGTGAACCAAGATGTTAAGACTAACATCTATGATGTCAAAGTAGTACGGGAGTTTCAAGACGTCTTTCCAGAAAATCTACCAGGATTACCACCTACCAGAAAAGTCGAGTTTATTATAGATCTCGAGCCAGGAGCAGCACCAATCTCCAAAGCACCATATCGAATGGCCCCAAAAGAGCTTCAAGAATTGAAAGTACAACTAAAAGAGCTTCTCAGCTTAGGATTCATACGCCTGAGCGTATCTCCTTGGGGAGCACCTATTCTTTTTGTCAAGAAGAAAGATGGATCCTTAAGAATGTGCATCGACTATAGAGAGTTGAATAAACTGACGATCAAGAATCGATATCCTTTGCCAAGGATCGATGATCTCTTTGATCAATTGAAAGGAGCTAGAGTCTTTTCTAAAATTGACTTACGCTCAGGATACCACCAATTGAAGATTAAGGAGTCTGACATACCGAAGACTACTTTCCGTACAAGGTATGGACACTACAAATTTGTGGTGATGCCATTTGGATTGACCAACGCACCGTCTGTATTCATGGATCTTATGAATAGATTATTTCATTCATACATGGATAGTTTTGTCTTAGTGTTTATTGATGATATCCTCATCTACTTCAAGGATGAATGTTCAACTTAAAACGTGTGTCTAAGTTCCCGCAATTAAATGAGGTCTACAGTACATAGTAAGCTGACCCTAGTCGTATCTCAAGGAAGACTTACCAGGGCTTTCTAATTCAAGTTCTACAAATTAAACATTTATAATTCCTAAACATTCTATCAAGATGAAAATGAGTAGATAAGTAAAAGCAAAAATAGACAAGTAAAATAAATAATGAGAATCCGGAATAAAGGTTCTAGTATGTGAACATATACCTCAATTATCTCATGTCACGGCTACTCATGCATTCATCCACATAGCTATAATTCTCAAAAGCTATCTAATTACTAACTTTCGTATTTATAATTAGATTGTGACTCAGACTCTCGTATTAAAGTCACACAATTGAGAACTAAAGATAAAAAATGAATACTCGATTAATATGTTTACGATTACAACCGAAATTGATTCGAATTTGGTCTGACACAAGGATTATCTCTCGATCTCACCCTACGTCTAATAAATTGCAACGGTGATCAAGCGACACAATTTAGTAAGCATGATCCAATCAACAAGCATGAGCAACAAATAACATAAACAATCGATTAATAAATCCACAAACTAGTAGAGATTCAACTACCTATCCAATCACATAATTATCAAGCAAGAAATCAATATAAGAATTCACTAATGATCATACGACTTGGATGGAGCAATTGATCTCCACCTTAATCCTTCTTCCCAAAAGTAAATTATAAGATAGAAGTACTTTCCAAGAGAGTTCTAAGACTAATAAGTTCGAGTTCTATCTAAAGAAATGAGAGATATGGAAGATCCCTTCAATATGGCCTGGAAAAGGCTTTAAAAGCCCGCCAATAACTGCCAGCCAGCGGCCGCTGGGAAGACAGCGGTAGCTGGCTTCGCCTCTATGTCCGCTGCTGCAGCACAGGCCCAGCGACCGCTGGCCTGTGCAAAATAACAAATTTTTGAAAACACAGAATTGAAGCTCGTCTCGGTAGAAATCCGTAGCAACAGAAGGATCTAGATTCGGAGTTGTAACGAAGGAGAATGAGTCAAAACAAAATTATTGCGCATTGCACAATAATTTCGCATATGGCCATGCTCTCGTGTTCTTTCTCCTCTCGTCTTTTGCCCGTAGAGAAAGGATAATTCAAGCTCGACAAAAAGATGAATTTTTGGAGAAGATACGTCTTAAGGTGAGATCGGGTGATCTCAAGGACTGCAAAGAAGAAGTTGACAATGTTCTCACCTACCAAGGGAGAATATGTGTACCAAACTGTGAAGAACTGAGAGATGAAATAATGAGTGAGACTCATGATACACCATATACTGCACATCCCGGAAGCACAAAGATCTACCATGATCTGAAGAACAACTTTTGGTGGGAAGGAATGAAGAAAGATGTAGCATCATTTGTTGAACGATGTTTGACCTACCAACAGGTCAAAGCGTTACACCAGAAGCCCTATGGAACTTTACAACCAGAGATACCATAATGGAAGTGGTATCACATCACGATGGACTTAGTAGTTGGTCTACCACGTTCAAATCATGTTCACACAACAATTTGGGTCATCGTGGAGCGACTTACCAAATCGGCTCACTTTCTCCCAGTCCAAATGAATTGGAGTTTGGATAAGCTCACACAACTTTACATTTGAGAGGTAGTTGGCTCACACGGGTTACCCATATCCATCACATCCGATCAAGACACCCGTTTTACTTCACGCTTTTGGACTAGCCTACAAAATGCCATGGGAACACGTCTAGATTTCAGCACGGCATATCATCCACAAACGGACGGACAATCCGAGAGGACAATCCAAACGCTAGAAGATATGTTACACACTGTGACACTCGATCATGGAGGAAGTTGGGAACTGACCTGTTTCATTCTGTTTTTTAGTTTCAGCCCAAATCCGATTGATGGTTCGTCTGCTGCAACTCCAAGCTTCTGCTGCTTCATTGAATCGAACTCACTTTGGCCTGCCATTGTTCAGATCTTGGAGGAGGAATTGAACAATTGCATTTCTTGTTTCTTGGGACAAATCTTTATTCCTAGCCATCTTTCTATTTCTCTTTTCAGTATGTTGAGTGAATTGTGTTAGGTTTAATGGTGTATGTTAGTGCTCTTTATAAAGAGTTTTTGCTTCTTTAAATTTTAGAGGGAACAATGAATTTTTGGGTGTTTGGACTTGGAGCCAAAACTGAAATCCTTCCTGATCGCACTATTTTAAACACTAAAAATAGGTATAATATAGAGCAAGCAGAGTATCGTATCCACAGGGACTGATAACCAAAAATACACTGATTAATTAACACAAATACTCAATTATTATCTAGACAAATCGACTAAGAGATGATTATGAATAAAAGTAGAAATAACCAAATAATAAGTAAACAAATATAAGAATAACAATATGATGAAAAAGGATTTCAGGGGTAATGTATAGACACTAAATCAATTAACGGATTCAACAATTAACTCTAACTACCAAATTTTAATCCTAATGATCAATTAAATTCATAAATCATAGTGATCAATTAAATTCATAATTCATAAATTCAATTAAATTTTAATCCGGATAAGACATCAAATACATAACTTGCATGCAATCATAGTGATCAATTATCAAAGCATGAGAATTGAATTCATAAATCACAAACAAGCATAGGAAGGAAAATTAGGAATTAATATTACGAATCCATTAAAATATTATAGTTCAATACATATCCCCTAGAATCACAAAAAAGACTAGTCAATCATAATAAAAATGAACATTGAATATAAATATAAATAAAATAACATAAACCCCTGATGCAGAATTGGCGACGTTGGGTTGTCAATCCTCGATCACAAATTCCACGCCAAGAATTTTGAATTAAACTCCAAGAATCTCTAGAACAATGGTGTATGAAATAAAAGAGTATGAAGGTCTATAAAAGTGGGCAAAATTCCTAGGGTAGAAGAATGAATCACCCTTATATAGTCTTAGGGCATAATACCAAGAAATATGGAAATAAACTACAAAAATAAGGAAACAATGCTTCTCGCGCATGGCATCGGCGACCCGGCCTGGGTCGCCGAAAAGTGTGCGTCAGAACGGCGATCACCGAACCACTCGATATGGACTCCCGCATGTTCGGCGACCAGATCGGCGAAAATTGTGCTCTACTTCGGCAACCCTAGCCCCGGGTCGCCGATCTTGCTGCTTTCTCCTCCGGGCGTGGTTTTCCGTGCCCCATCCACTCGTGCCTCGTCTCATGTCCTATTCTTCAGCCTGACACGCATTTCTTCTCCTCGACTACGCCTATCGGCCTCCAATGTGTCCAAAATCCGCAAAAACCTAAAGAAAGACGCAACGAAACAACCAAAAGTAAAACCGACACAAAACAACCAAAACAATGAAAACAAATGTGAAACAACTAAAAGTGGACAAATGTAACATTAAAATCATGCAAAATGAGTGTTTATCACTTCCTTATGGGATTTACGAAACATTTGATGTTTTATGTTAATGGGATGTTCTATGTTTGTGTTTTAATGTTTCAGCTTTAATGTTTCAGTATTTTTTTTTTAATGTTTCAACTTATGCAATTCACAAAATTAAAGGAATTAATTTATGTTTCATTTTGTTCACATAAGAAATTAATGAAATTAATAAAATTTGATTATAAAGGAATAAGAAAATTTATTTATTTGAACATTCAAAATAAAAAAAATTAAGGAAATTGAACATATAAAATTTTTGGATCTAAAAAATTTCAAAGTGTCAAGAGAAGTTGAAGGAGAAAATGAATTAATTAAGAGTATAAAAGTAGGTGAGAGAAGTAGGTGGAGGTAATTAAGAAGGTAATAAAGTTTATATTGGTATGCGATCCAAAAGTATTTGGGACAAGTGAGGTGGGACGGAGGGAGTATTAGTGATGAAATTTGAACTTTTAATTATAAATTTTACTATCACTAAAACTATTTTTTTATAATTAGTAAGGGTATATCTCCCTTCGTTAATACTTTCGTCATTAAATGACATTTTTCTTGTAATGATAGTTATTCATCGACAAATATTATTATATATTTACAAGCATTAAATCAAATTTTACATAATACAATGAAATAAAGAAAAATTGGAATATGAAAATTAAAATCAAGAACCAGGAAAAGTATTCAAAGTTGGAAAACATAACCAAAACGGTTACCACCGAAATTTAAGAGCTTTGAATGCATAATTCTCGTATAGACGGATTCCTTACACTCGACTCTGTATTTATGGCAACAGAATTAATGTTTTTCTATTAATTCTTATTGCAAATTTAGATTTCTCAAATGCATTAATTGTGTATCTTCAGAGTAATTGTTTGCACACAAAACTGTACGGACAAGACTACAAAAAATAAAACAACTCTCATTGTTTATCCACCACACACACTTTTCACATTTATGATTATGAAGCATAGATGATTAGATATAACGTTGATGATTAGTTTATCGAGCTGTGGGAGTCTTGTGTCACCAGCCTGTGAGTTTAGCTTTCGGTTTGATTAATTTGGTGTGTGAGGAAATGAAATTGATAGGTTGATAGTGAGTTTCAGTTGCAATGCAGATGCATACGATCCATTGGATCCTAGTGGGAACATCACTATCAGATGGGATGTCTTGCAAGAAAATGACGATTCCTCTCAAGATGTAATAACTTTCATCATCTTCATCCACTCCATCTTTTACCTTTATTTATTTATTATGGCTGGTATAATTTGTGAGGTATTTTATGAATTCGCTTCTTGAAGATTTAGCCTTTTATCAATCTAAGTCAAGTGAAATTATCAATCCAACATATATATATATATATATATATATATATATTGTTTGTAAATGAAATGAATTTCAGATAAGAGTGTCGATCGTGAACTACCAACTATTCCAACACATAGAGCAGCCAGGGTGGAAGCTGAGCTGGCAATGGCCAGGTAAGGAGGTGATATGGAACATGTTAGGCGCTGAAGCAACTGAGCAAGGAAACTGCTCTGCATTCAAAGGCCAAGTTCTTCCCCATTGCTGTGAAAAGGAACCAGTGATCCTCGATCTTCTGCCCGGTACCTCCTACAACAAGCAGGTTTCAAATTGCTGCAGATGATAGTGGGGTGTTTTATGGGATTGAATACTACAATGACATGCTTCTGCAGATGGGGAATAATGGGAACGTGCAGACAGAGATACTGCTGCATAAAGATAGAGACTTCACATTTAGGGAAGGGTGGGGATTTCCTCGTAAGATATCTTTCAACGGTCAAGATTGTGTGATGCCATCACCTGATGATTACCCAAGGCTCCCAAATGCTGCAGTCCCTTTTGATTTTGAGGCACTCCCACATTATATGCTTCTTTCATTGCTGATTATAGTGTTGCCATTCTTATTTTTTTGATTTCATAAAAGTTAATTTTCTGCATGCTAACTGTTTATATAATTCAATTCATCGCTTCTTTCTCTTTAAAATATTGTTGTTTTGTATTGAAGATAGGTTGATCAAGGTTGTTACTTTGACATATATATTCTCTCAAAATCCTTTTCTTTATGATGTATTCCCTATCCACTAAAACTGACATGTTTTAAATATATATGAATCAGTATCTCATCTAAAGTAGTAAGAATTTTGTGTAGAAATTGTATACTAATATCAGATATACCCACTTATTTAATAATTAAGAATCGGCTAAATTATTTTTCCCCCGCGTTCAAATATAGCAAGATCCCCGAATCTAGAGCTGCTTGTTGTTCCAACTCAGTCCCAATAATGCATTTCTCGGATCGAGAAAACGGAACTGCCTGGTGTTGCATATTAGAACTCATTAAACCCCTATTCGCATCATTATATTCAATAAAAGGAATGAAGGAAGCTCCAATAGAAAAATATTGGAAGGGAAAAATACTTCGAAGATAAACCCGTTCCCATGCAATAGTCATGAATTCTTGATGGTATCGAGCTCGAACAACCTGCGTTATATTTGGAATCATCATTCCATTAGAAGTTGAATAGTCATTCATTCCTAATCACAAGATATTAGTCATTCCTAATCATTTTATAAATATTTTTTAATTTTTTATTTGGACAAAATTAATTAAAATATTTATTGATTTGTTACTTTTACTATACACCACACTTCTCCCCTATCAAAAGAATCTTAATTTTTTTATAATAGTTACAAAACCATTTTTAATAAAAATATTATTAGATAGATTCATTGAATGATATAAATTTTATATTTTTAAACTTGTGGATATTGTTTGTTTATTATGAAAATTGAGTTCTTTTATAATTTAAAATTTCAATTTAATTTAGATTTTATTTTTTTATAAATTTTACTTATGATCATTAGAATTGAGCACACAAATTTTCGTAGGTGTGAGCAAAATTAATCGAATTCGAATAACCAAACTCAAATATTTGATTCATTTAATTATTTTAGTTTTGTTCAATTTTATTTTTAATTAAATCTGATTTAAATTCGATTTGAATTGGATTTAGACAAAACCAAATAGAAATAATATTCAAAAAATGAATTAATTTTATAATATTAAAATATAATTTATTTTTATTAAATAAAATTATTTCATCATATATATTTAGTTGTTTTCATTATATTTTTTGGATATTTTAAAATTTAAAATTATGTAATAAATTAAATGTGATATATTGTTAATTTACTTAATTTTTATTTTATTTTTTTCTAAATTTACAAAAAGTAGAATTATGAAATTCAATAAATTTGTAATGTTTATTATCATTTGAAATTTGAAAATCATTGAATATATATGTAAATGATTTAATAACTTAAGTGTTGTGATTATAATTTTAAATTTCAGGTTTTTAATTTTTTTTAGTATACGAGAACTATTGAATATATATATATATATATATAAATGATTAATTTTTGATAATTAATTAATTTAAAAATTGAATGACATTCGTTGCTAAATAAAATATTCGGATAAACCGAACCAAATAAAAAAAAAATTGGTTAATTTAGTCCAGTTAATTTTTTTTTGATTGGATTATCTTATTCAATTCATTTTTTTTTTATTTGGCTTGGTTTGAGTTTTTAAACAAAATTGAACCATATATCCAAATGTTCACCCCTACGTATATAATTCTATGTTGAAACATTATTACTTGAATTATTTTGGTGCATATAAAAAAAAGGAAAAACAAAAAAAGAAGAAGAGAAATTCGACAATTAAAAGAACAAAATAAAGGAATAACAAACTTATTTGGAATATTAAAAGTATGATTTCGTAATACAATATAAATATAATTTATTCATTCACTTAATTTGTAACTATCAATTATAAAGATGAAATCTATACTATAATACAAATTCGGGTGAAGCTGTCCACCTCAGCCCTTCAAATCCTATGTGGCACTCTCAAATCACTCCATTCATATTTATCTAAATTCTCATAATAGTATTGGAATCGTAATAGTATTAATAATAATATATAGATTTTCATATATATATATATATATATATATAATAGTGATATATTAAAAGAACATGAATTGAATTCAATACTTGCTCGAACAAAAAAATACATAAGTTTGGATATCTTTAATTAGTGTGACAAATAATTTGGAATGTTAATTTTTTCGTTTAAAAATAAAAGAAATACATATAAAGTATAATAATAAAATACATTTAAAATATCTATCTATTAATAGATAACTTAGTATGTGGGTAATAATGAAGTTAAATTTCATTATATAATAATGATATATGATGAAAAATCATCAATTTGATTGAATTATCAAATATACATCGAAATATACTCATCGACTATTTTTTTATATTAATGAAAATTATATTTAGATATAAAATAATATATAATTAATATAGGATATATATATATATATAAATAAAAAGATTATACACTTTTTATATTTATATATTATTATTTTAATAAAAAAATACACTTCATTCAATTTTTATTATCTATATTCAAAAATATTATATGTGGTTTGTTCGAATAATAATATAATTAAAATTATGTTATAATTATATGTAATAAATTATATATATTAAAAAAATATTTTCAAATAACGTGAGTTTTTAAATTATTTATATAATTTATTTTTATTAGATTTGAAAAACATATAATCTAATATAGAAATCTAGACATGGTTATATAATTTATTAATTTTCATTAGATTTTAAAAGATTGTATATAATCTATATAAATTATTATTAAATCAATTATCAAAATATAAATATCAAATTAATATATCACTATATATATATTATATTTATGAGAATAATATTTAAATATGGAATAGTATATAATATGATCTATAATATACATAGAAATAAATACATAACATAAATAGCATATGCCTACATGGAAATAAGAATATATAATATTATATATATGATTAATATATAGATAAAATTCCAAAAATCTAGAAAAATAGGAAAAATTAAATGAGAGGCTGGAGGATTTGAAGGGCTGAGGTGGACAGCTTCACCCGAATTTGTATTATAATATAGATATAGTATGCATACTTAACGTGATGAGTGCATGCTGCTGTATGATAAATATTAATTTTTCAATAATTTTTTTATTAATTATTCATTTCATATAGAATTTATTAATTAAAATATATTTTAATATTAATTTCTTATCTTATAGCTTATATAAAATAATAATCATAAATGACAATTTTTGTAGGAATCAATAAACACGTGAAGATGAGATTAATAATTTCTTCCACAACCATGTATTACATATTTTTGATAATAAAAAATGAAATTTATTTTAATTTTTGAAGAAATAATTGTTACTTAATTATTAGATATGTTATTAAACTTTTTCGAACATTTCATACAAGCTAGGTCAAATCGTGTTGGACCGTGCCGATCTAGGTTTATTAGGTCAAATTAAGAAAATCAACCAATATAATTTTGGGTTAATGTGTAAAATTACCCATTTTTATAAAATAAAGATAAAAAATATCCACTTGATAATAAAAGATAACAAATAACATAACATGATGACATGATAAAATTTCCCATGAGTGCATGTATTTCATAGCATTGAATGAATGAAATGCATGACGACTTGAATAATTTCATCATGTGTTCATATGCAATTGAATATATTTTATTTTATAAACTAGTTAAATTTTATCTTCTATTTTTAAGTGAATATATTTTTTTATATCTTGTACTTATCAAATTAGATATTTTCGCTTTTACCCATATAAGTTTTTAATAGTTTCTTTTTATAACTAGCAAATAATGGTTGGCAACGTACTGAACCAATCTAATCTGTCATGAAATCAGCGTATTATTATTCAAACGAATCCAAATTAATTTTGTTAGTCTTACCAACAAATATATTTAGAATTGTCAAGTAGTTTGGATCAGCTAATTCTTACACAACCCAAACCCACTATATTCCAACATGTGTTCAACCAAAGTATTTCCAAGGGATGTGTTGAAGGCTATTTCCTTCAATTTAGGATATAACCTGGACACAACTCATGCACACAAAAATTTCTAATGTGCCTTTATTACACCAATTTTTTATAAGCCCAACTCAACCCGCTATAGTGGTGGGTTTTGACCGAATTGGAGGCATATATTCAATGAATTTAGATTAATTTGGTATTTTTTTTATTGCAATAATATAATTTAATTAAAAAATTACGTAGCATTTAATTCTCTGAAAATATAAACTATAAGAATGTAATGATCTTATAATTATTTAATTACTAAATATCATTGTTGCATACTAACGACCACCAAAATTGTTAGCCTTAAAGACCGTACGTGGACGGTAAGAGTTTGATTCTTATTGGCATAATTGGTGATTAAAAATTTAAAATGGAATATCTTATTTGTGTACGTAGTATTGAAAAAGACACGAACCCGGGACTATGATGTGGACATGTAATGCGAAACTGCATCAATAGATTCGGTTCGGACAAAACGACAGTCGAGTAAGTTCCGACATCAACAATTAGATCACACGAGACAACAAGACTTAGAAAGATGCCACACACCCTTCCGTTGCTGTTAATCCACCGATTAAACAAACTGCCCATCATAATTTTGCTTTCTTCAAAAACTTTCTCCTAATTATAGTATTTTTTTAATACCTTTATCATCAGCTCAACGGCTCGCTTAGCATCGCATCGCATCGTGGTTTAGCTACTCACTATTCGATTCAATCTCCAATAAACACCTGCAATTCACCAAGAATAACCCATCTCACCTTGCATCGTCAAGAAATCGCTTATACTTATAGCGGGCACAGTTAGGTTGGGATTTGAATTTGCAGGGGTATAAAGAAAAAGGAATGGGGAAAGTTGATGAAATCTAGGGATTTGAAGGGGGCCCTTTTTTGAATTTAAGGAAAAGGGCCCATTTTTGAGGGAGAGGAAGGAAATGAAGGATTTACTGGGTAGCCCTGGTACTGTGTGTGGATTGATGTTGAGGATTGGACAATGTTTGTTTGCAGCTGGTTCCATTGGAGCTATGGTTTCTGCTGCTGGGTTTTCTACTATCACTGCTTACTGGTATATATTTACTTCCTTTATCCTTTTCAATTCTTCCTTTTCTTGGTTTAGTTTAATGCTATTTAGTTATGGTTTGTGAATTTTATGCAATAATGGTTGGTATCAGTTTGCATCTGAAATTAATTGGGAGTTCTATGTATGGTAATGTATAAAACACGACAATTGATTGGGGGCAAATTATTGAATTTGCCAGATGTTATTTTTCAGATAAGGTGGATCTATGAAACTGCACTATTTACTGAAGTTGTCATTTTTTCTTTAATTTGGAGGTTTTGGAAGGATGATTCTGGTTTTCTTTAGTTTGGAATTTGGAAATTAATTCGCAATCTGTTCAATTGGTTTTGGACTTTTTTTTTATAAATATTTGAGGATTATTTTTCTAAATTTATGTTCTCAGTTGGTCCTGAAATGGTTCTTCTTGATAAATAAACACTTGATTCAAGTAGGATGGTTTGCAATACAGTTATGGAAAGATTAATTATCCCTCCTTCTATTAGAAGTATAACAAGCAAGTAGTCTTACTATATTTATACACCTTAATCTTACCATAATTCAAAATCTGCATAATGGCCTAAGTTAGTAAGTTATTTAGCAGGCAATTAGCATTTAACAAAGCAGACTGTGATATTTGATAGTTTGCTAACCTGGATCTTGTTTTTATATGCAAATTTATTGGTTAACTGCTCAATCACGTGCGATTAGTTTTTCTCATAATTGATTTCAAACATATTATTCAAAGAATCTATTGACATCATAGACTTTGGATTCAGTTATCTCATCGCATCAATGGGGCTTCAAATATTATGGAGCTTTGGTCTCGCATGTCTTGATTTCTATGCTTTGCGGATAAAACGAGACCTCCGCAATCCAGTCCTAGTTAGCCTGTTCGTTGTTGGTGATTGGGTAATCCCTCTAACCTTCACTTTTAATTGCTTTTCCTTATCTCCCACTAATTAGTGGTACGATGTGAAAGTTGCCTTTGCTACTCCTTCATAGATCGACAATGGCTGCTGGAATACTGCAAGGAATTATTCATATTTCCATATTTTGTCCACATTCACCTATGTCCCACTTTCAGACTTCATGTTGCTTGAATGCTTGATCATAATTTCGATGCAATAGTAGAGATTTCTCTCATATTTAAAATTTTGCTTTGCAATACTGTCTTTCTACTACTGCTTGATTTTCAAATTTATCTTTCTTTGCTCGGTTGACTCCAGAATCAATAATGTATCGTATGCAGGTGACAGCTACCTTATCACTTGCTGCTGCATGCTCGTCAGCTGGGATCGCAGTTTTGTATGCAAAAGACTTAAAATTTTGTACAGGAACTCCGCTCCCGTGCCATAGATTTGAGCTGGCCATAGCTCTAGCTTTCATTACATGGTTTCTTATCGCCATGTCATCTCATGTGATGTTCTGGATATTAGCATCAGTTTAAATGTTCTTCAGATTCAAGTTTTTTGTCCCCCATTTCACCCAGCAGTTTTAGCAGGTAAATCATCTGGATAGGTTTAATTTCATTCTAGTTTTAGATTTTGTCACCTTGTATATCTGAATTTTGTTGTTCTAGTTTGTTTACCTGTGAACATTTTCATGTGTGGTGTGTAATATTCCCACTTCAATGTATTCGAGTTTCAATCTAGAGTCATTTTAAATTCTACTTATCATTTTATGACAGCAAATCCAAAATTTGCAGTATTGATTAGCAGAGAAGTGTAAAAAAAAGCACTAGAAAACTTGCTCAACCCATTTCATTCCCTGCAACTGCAACTGCAACACATAATTGCTTACATTTTTGAAGCATCGTCGCCTGTAATAATGCTTATAACACATTCAATCTCATCGGCAACTTCTTTCATCGAAGGGCGATTCTGCCTCCGTTCATCCAAGCATGCTGCAGCCAGGTTCCCGACTGCTTTCATCGTCTCAAGCTCCACCTCTGATGCCCCTCTTTTAATCACCGGATCAATCACGGTCATCATCTTACCTTCGTCAAATATCCTCTTCATATAAACCACCAGATTCACATTCTCTTCCTCCCTATTGAAATCGATGGCTCTCTGCGAGGTTAGAAGCTCCAACAGCACGACTCCAAAGCTGTAGACGTCGCTCCTATCAGTCAACTGCATGTTCACATAGTACTCCGGGTCGAGGTACCCAAGCGTCCCCTGAGCAGAGGTGTGGATATGAGTGCAGTCCCTCTCACTCAACTCGACAAGCCTAGAGAGCCCAAAATCCGACACTTTGGCATCAAGATTCTCGTCGAGTAGTATGTTGCTAGTCTTCACATCTCTGTGGTAAATGGGTGGGACAGCGGAGGAATGCAGGTAGGCGAGGCCATTTGCCGCGTGGTGAGCGATGAAGAGGCGCCTCAGCCAGTCGAGTGGCGGAGTTCGTCGTGATGCTGCCCTGTGCAGATGCTCGAAGAGGGTCCCATTTGCTACATACTCATAAATCAAGAGAGGCTGCTCGAGCTCAACACAACAACCGATCATCCTCACCAGGCTCCGATGATTGACTTGGCAGAGGATTCTGACCTCGTTGAGGACTTGAGCAGTGCCTGCGGCGTTACCAGGCTTGGCTCTCTTCACTGCGATTTCGGTTCCATCATCGAGAGTGCCTTTGAAAACCTCCCCGAAGCCACCAGTGCCGAGCAGATTTTCCTTGGAGAAGTCGTTGGTTGCTTTCTTGAGTTCCTTGCCTGAGAAAACCTTGGCTGATTTTCCGCTGCTGTTGGCGTTTAAGATGCCCTCTCGTTCTTTGACTAGCGTTCTTCGTGCTGCGTTCTTTGTGTACTGGCGCTGTCGGTACACGAGGAATGTGGTTACGACCAGGAGTACCAACACTCCCACAGTTGCTGCACAGAGGTAACGAGCCGTTGGTTGCTTTCTTGATTGTCTCTTTATGCATCTTTAAGTATGATAGACATAGTACGAAAAAAAGCATTGGAAGACTAACACTCAAAGCAAGACTTACCTCCAATGGCAGGAGTGTGATTCTTATGAATTTTGCAGCCTGTTCCATGTCTACACTCTGCACACAGATCATTCAAGGCAAATCGCTTCAGCACTAAGCATCGATAAATCTCTCTCTGTTCTTGCAATTTTAAATAAAATATGGGAAGGTAAAGTGACCTACTTTGGCAGTATCCAGTTGCAGGATCCCAGTACCTCCCATTCTTGCAGAGGCACCTCTTCGTACCACCATCCGCAGAATCCGACAAGCACTTTGAAAACGGCAACTCACGACAGTCTAATGTGGTACTGCAAGGAGGCTCCAAAGGTGAGACATACATAATCTCCAGACCGGGCGCCGGCCACTTCACAAACGGAAGGCCAGGATCAAAGTTCACATAACTGTGATAAGCCATACATCCATTCGCGTGAACGCGTATGATATACGCGTTCTGCGACCCCCCTGTCCGAAACGAGCAGCACAGCTTCTGCTGGTTACAGACAGCTGCAGATGGGGTGTTGTCTATGTATGTGTGGCAAGGGCAGTTTGTGGAGCAGTTGATAGGAACCTAAACCAAATTTTCCATTATAAAAATCTAGAACATGAATCAAGTAGAAATCTACTATTTATATGGGAATATTTGTCAAGCAAACCTGCAAATGCAGCATGTTGTCAGTGCAGTTCAAGAGAAGTATAGTGTTGCTGCTGCTGATGTTGAAAGGGAGCGAGTCGTCGATCTGGAATCCCTCACTGCTGTAATCTTCAGAGAAACACGTGCCTGGAAGTACAGATGGGGGACGGATCACTATCCGTTGGGATTTTGCGTCGATGGATGTGATCATGTAAGGTCTCCCTTGCTTTGAGACGAAGAACAGAGTGCTTGTGTTCGGGTCGCACTTGATTGTGTACGCCCGGTCCCCACAGTTGGGGCTGGTGCTCATCGGGTACGGAACTGGGGTCTTACCGCACGGCCCGCAATGCATGACTGCCATTACCAAAGGAAGAAATATTACAAAGAGCAGAAATATTGGACAAGTTTTGGAGTTCATCATTGGGGCAGAGAACTATGTGGTGCTAAGCATATGTGGTTAGTTATAAGCACTATTTAATCTTCAAGATGTCAAAGACTTTAGGAATGGGGATTTAGTTAGTTTTTGTCTGTTATGAACCTCGTATGGAACAAGTGGGGTGCATGGGAATGTGATATTCAAGATATCCATGCATTGATAAGTGCAGAAGATATGGATATAAAGAAATAGAGAGTGAGATTGGACAGGAGTCTTGAATGTGAAGTTGTAATGTTCCATGTTCATAGGGTTTCTTACAAATAAGACAACAATTTCTGGAAAAGATTGTGTGATCAGAATGTAATTATGAATAACACATGCATGTTGATAACCAGACAATTTCATGTGATGTTTTTATTTATATATATCTGAACTAATTCATGAATTCTTTTTTTCTTTTTGGGGGTACTTAATTAATCAGGTTTGATCATGAATTTATAGGGATTGGTAACTAATTGGTACTTGTGGAAACAAGATCCAAGTTTGTATCCAACTTAATTGTTTTATAAGATTTTGGCAGCTGGACTGAAAGTCTCTTCCCCAGTTAGAACTTGTACATTTGTATATCTTCACATCCCAAAATAAAACTGTATAGCACTTTGTACATTTAAGTATGATATTTCAATAATTTAATTTTATGGTTGTAAATTGCAATTGAATGCTAAAACTAGTACAACCTTCTTATGCTTGAAAATGAAGTTTCATCATGATTTATGAGTATGAATATCTCTGTTTGCTTTTATTTAGTACTCCGTAGTTTGATGATTATTCAGTTTTTTATTTTTAGAAAAAAAATAAAATAATAATTGGTTTTCAGTACTACAGACCTAGATCGTTAAGTTAACTTGCTCATCTAAAATTCTTTGTACATTTACAAAACCGAAACAATTTAAATTCTGTACCGATTTGCAATATGTAAAAAATGTCAGTAAAATTAAAAGCATTGGTTAAAAATAATCATTATTCCAAAATGTTATTCTTTATTTTTCCCTTGCAATATTCAATAAGAAAATGTTCATCTTCACATTAAATATTAATTCTTGTAAATAAAAATAATTAATTCTTATTTTATAATTAAAGTTTATTTTTATAATTAGATTATGATATAATTTAATATTAAATAATAAAAATAAATAAATAAAATAAAAATTATGGTAACTTATATGGTGATGTAGTGACACATTAAACATGAGTACGTTAAATTATGTCCACCACCACTCAACATTTCTCTGTTTAATAATACCCAATACTACGGATTGCGATGTTTGTAAATGATAGGATGTGGCCCACCAAACAAGGCCCAATAAAAGCCCATTAGTGGCACCTCGGCCCAAGAGCAGCTCGGCCCAGTATCACCTCGGCCCAAGAGCAGCTCGGCCCAACAGTTTGGCCCAATAGCTCGGCCCATAAGCCCAGCACCTCGGCCCAATAGCTCGGCCCACTTAGCATAACCGCCTCTAATTTATCTATAAATAGGCTCTCAAAGCTAGATTAGAGGGACAATCTGTAATTGCTATTTTGAGATCATAAATACATCAGTTCTCCTCTCCGTGGACGTAGACTTCATTAAAAGTCGAACCACGTAAATCTTGCGTTATTACTTTTTTCACCTCGTATAATCTCACCTCGAAAATTAAGATCGATCACTGGCGCCGTCTGTGGGAAACGTTATAAATTTTGTGAATTCGATCAAGATTTTCCGAAGTGAGAACAAGATGGTTAGATCTACCCGCTATACCGCCATAACTGCTGCTGCCAAAGGAAAGCAGAACCAAGCCGAGCTGCCCCCCGTACCCGCCGATCCGCCTCGTACCTCTATCAACGAAGGGGATGTACGTCGGATACAACCTAATAGACAGCACGTACTCCGTCGCCGAACGCCGGAAGGCCATGTGGAGGACGTTCACTCGAACCGATCTCACGATTCTATCAATAGCGAAGGGCTGAATCAGGATAACCAACGAGGAAACACCTCGCTCCAACCTCAGCTCGGAGATGCGCTCAAAGCATACCTAGACCTTCACGAACAAGACTTCCTCAAATTCGCCGAACAGCATCGGCAACGAGATCTGAACGAGGAAGATAGAGCGGGACCATCGCGACAACAACCTCATCCCTCGAACCAGATTATCGAGGGAAGAAAAGACGAGGTCCCCAGGAGACAGGATGATCGCCGAGAAAACATTGTCTCACCTCGGCGAGGTTCAACTTCGCCTCGTCAAAACGTCGACCCTCCCCGACGTGACGAGGAGTACCGAAGAGAGAGGACACCACCTCGTCGGAACGTCGACCATTTTCGACGTGACGAGGACAACCACAGAGAGGGAAGATTCACTGTTTACAGCCGAATCGCTACCCCCTTTACCAACAAAATTCTCTACACTCCGCTCCCATCAACATATAGGGTCCCACCTATTAAACCCTACAATGGTTCCTGTGACCCGAGCAACTTTTTGTCACAGTACCAATATAACATGCTGAACCAGGGTTTAGCCGAGGACGTCTATATGTGCAAAGTCTTCCCCGAACTGTTGGTGGACAATGCACGAAAGTGGTTCGACAACCTACCGCGCTGCAGCATAGGGTCGTATGCCGACCTACTGGATGCCTTTGAAAGACGCTTCTTCCAGAAAGCCGAAGCAAAAATGAGTTTGGCTCAACTCCTTACCTTGAGACAAGGACGAGGAGAATCCATCAGCGACTTTTTGGCTAGATTCTATAATGAAAGCCTCAAGGTCGACCGCTTATCCGACGAAGTCCTCATCTCGGCATTCCAAAATGCCATTCACTCCGGCACTCTCTTCAGGGAGCTCGTAAAAGAGCGCCCCCAAACCTCCAAACACTTGTGGAGGATTGTTGATACATTCGCCGAAGCGGATGAAGCCGATAGGAAGAAGCGAGCTATTGACCGACCTGAAGGTCAAGAAAAGAAAAGGAGGGAAGAACGAACCGATCACGGGCCAACCCGACGAGGTGCCCTTGAGAGAATCCAACGAGGTCCACTAGCATCTCGCCTCGGACCTCGACCAAGTCAAGAACAAGATCGGTTCGCTCCGCTAAGCAAGCCTCGGGCAGAAATCTACGAGCTCCATGCGAACTTGTTCTCAAAGCCTCCACCTTTGTCCCGAACTGGATCAAAGAGACGACCAAGGGACAAGTACTGCGAGTTCCATGAGGACCACGGCCATGACACCGAGGAGTGCCGAAACCTCGCCTCGGAAATCGACCACCTAGTGCGAGATGGCACTCTTGGAAAATACCGAGGTCGAACTCAGCAGGAGACCCGATCTCGGAGCAGAAACAAGCGAAGTAGAAACAAGAGGGAAAATTGCAAACCCCACCACGATAAGAAACCGAGGCATGACGACGAGGACGAGGATGAAGATCAGCCTCAGTACGATGGAGTCATCGCTGCCATCACCGGGCTGCCGCAAGGTTCGACGAGATCCTCGCTGAAAGCCGAGGCTCGGAACCAACCATCGAAAGAACCCTCTCACAAGAGGTTCAAAAAGGACGAGGTCATTACCTTCTCTAGTGATGACCCCGTCCCTCACGCCTCACCTCATCAAGATGCCACCATTATCGAAGCCGTGGTGGCCAATAAATTAGTGCACCGAGTATTCATCGATAGTGGAGCCTCGGTAAGCGTACTTTTCAAAAGCTGCTTCGGCAAACTTGACATCGAAGAAGCACGTCTAAAACCAGCACCCGTCCCGTTGAAAAACTTCACACAAGGGGAGACCTCGACAGATGGTACGATCTCACTCCCCGTGACGGTAGGACGAAGTCCGTTATCTACTACAAAGATAATCCACTTCTTCGTCGTCAAAGCGAACTCTCCTTACAACATTATCTTAGGAAGAGATTGGCTGATAGCGACGAGAGCAGTCTGCTCGGCCTACCATTTGACGATCAAAATCCCTTCAAGGAACGGGGTTATCACGCTTCGGGGAAATCAAACACAGGCCAAGGAGTGCATGCAGGTCGCGCTCCGAGGTTCTGGTGTGCAACATCCCCAAGCATAACAATTACAGAACCCCGAAGTGACGAAGTCGACCTCGTCCGCTGCAGAACCTCTAGAAGACGTCGTACTATACGAAAACGACGCATCCAAGGTCGTCAAGGTCGGTTTCGTCGGGGGAACCGAACTCCGAGGTCAGGTTACACAACTACTTCGGGAGTTCAGAGATATTTTGGCCTAGTCACCTCTAGACATGACCGGGGTGTCACCAAGTGTCATCACCCATCACCTCAACATAGATCCCGAGGTGAAACCAGTTCGGCAAAAGCAACGAGCTTTTGCTGCCGAGAGAAATCAAGTGATACACGACGAGGTACGCCAACTACAACAAGCCGATATTTTATTCGAAGTAAAATATCCGACGTGGCTGGCTAACCCCGTAATGGTGAAGAAGCAAGGAGGGGGATGGCGCATGTGTATTGATTATACCGACCTCAACAAACACTGCCCTAAGGATTGTTACCCCCTCCCCAACATCGACAAGAAAGTGGAAGCCCTCGTCGGTCACGAGGTGTTTAGCTTCCTCGACCTGTACAAAGGCTATCACCAAGTCCTTATGAGTACCGAGGACGCTCCGAAGACAGCTTTCGTTACAGACTTCGGCATTTTCGCTTACAAGAAAATGCCCTTCGGACTCAAAAACGCTGGAGCCACATACCAAAGGATGGTTGACAAGATATTCGAACTCCACATCGGCCAGATTGTTGAAGTATACGTCGACGACATCGTCGTCAAAAGCAAAAAAGTCAACACTAGCTTAAACGACCTCCAGGTCGTCTTCAAACTACTTCGCGAGGTGAACCTGAAGTTAAACCCAGGAAAATGTACTTTCATGGTCCAGTCCGGAAAATTCCTAGGGTGCTGGGTCTCTCGCGAAGGATTAAAAGTCAATCCAGCAAAGGTCAAGGTCGTCCAAGAGATGCAAGTGCCGAAGTCAGTCCACGACGTACACAGGTTAACGGGCTGCCTGGCCGCACTCAGCCGATTCCTATCTAAAACAGCCGAGAAGCAACTCCCATTCTTCAAAATCTTAAAGAAGGCCCCAAACTTCGAATGGAACGACGAGCACAAGTTAGCCTTCGAGAATTTGAGAAGGTATCTCGACAACTTGCCCACATTGTCCGTCCCAAGAGAAGGCGAAGTTCTTTCCTTATACCTCGCCGCCTCGGACGAGTCAATAAGCGCAGTCTTAGTACGCGAAGGACCTCGGCAGTTACCCATATACTTCATAAGCCGAGCTCTAAAAGGGCCAGAAACGAGGTACCAACCTCTGGAGAAGGTCGCACTTGCCCTAGTGAACGCTGCCAGACGACTTCGACCATACTTTCATGCTCACCCCATACAAGTATTAACCGACCTCCCACTTCGGCAAGTGCTCACGAAGCCAGAAGCTTCGGGGCGAATCGCCAAATGGGTGGTCGAACTTGGCGAGCATACGATCTCCTTTGCACCTCGGCAGGCTATCAAGGGACAAGCACTGGCAGATTTCCTAGTAGAAGCAGTATTCGCCGAGCCTTCAAAACCCTCCAAACCTTCCGAGGAGAATACCGAAGAAGAAATGCCGAAGACACCTCCAGTAGATTGTTGGAAAGTTTACGTGGACGGGGCGTCGGGCAAAAAAGGAAGTGGAGCCGGAATTCTGTTCGTCAATCCGGAAGGAAAGGAAATCCCTTATGCTCTACGATTAAGCTTCCCAACCACAAATAACGAAGTGGAATACGAAGCCCTGATAGCCGGACTTCGCCTCGCGCAAACTCTCCGACTACGAGCTATACAAGTCTACAATGACTCCCAGACCATAGTGAGTCACGTCCTAGGCAAATACGAAGCACGGGATGAGAGGATGAAAAAATATCTCCATAAAGTCAAAACTTTACAAGAAAGCTTCTCATACTTTGAGTTGATACGAATCCCGAGAGGCGATAACGACCGAGCTGATGCACTAAGCAAACTCGCCTCGTCATCCACAGCCTCTCCTGTAGAAGAAGTCACAACTCGAAGTATCGACGAAGCCGAAGTGAATATGGTGTCCGATGACGAGCCGAGCTGGATGACACCACTTCGGGATTATTTAGGAAGAGGTGAACTCCCCGCCGACAAGATTGAAGCTCGGAAGCTTCAAAGCAAGTCAGTTAAATATGTTCTCGATCAGGGAGTATTATACAAAAGGTCGTATCTTCAACCTCTTCTAAGGTGCGCAGGACCGAACCAAGCGAACTACATATTACGTGAAGTGCACGAGGGATCCTGTGATAGTCACATCGGAGCTCGGGCTCTAACCAGAAAGATTATGAGATGGGGATACTATTGGCCGACCATGCTCCAGGACGCAGTCGACCTCGTCAAGAAGTGTCCGAAGTGCCAGATCCACGCAAACGTGCCGAGGTTACCTCAAACCGAGCTAACTAGCATGCAAAGCCCATGGCCCTTTATGCAATGGGGGATAGACATCGTTGGCCCGTTTGAGCAAGCCCCTGGCCAGCTGCGATTCCTAATAGTAGCCATCGACTACTTTACGAAGTGGGTAGAAGCCGAGCCTCTTGCAAAAATTACGAGCAAAAAAGCCCTCAACTTCGTATGGAAAAACGTAGTCTGCCGCTTCGGTATACCTCACGTCCTCGTCTCGGATAATGGAACTCAGTTCACGGACAAGACATTTAGAGAATGGTGCTCCGAACTTAACATTCAACAAAAATTCACCTCGGTAGCACATCCTCAGGCAAATGGCCAAACCGAAGTCACGAACCGGACAATAGTCAAGGGTTTGAAGACTCGCCTCGACAAGGCCAAAGGAGATTGGGCAGAAAATTTACCTCAAGTCCTCTGGTCCTACCGAACTACTCCTCGGACATCCAATGGAGAAACACCCTACAGCCTCGTCTACGGGACCGAGGCAGTGATTCCAGTGGAGATCGGTTTGCCGAGCCCCCGAACTATAAATTTCACGGCCAATGCCAACGAAGAAAGCCTTCGAACTAACTTGGACCTATTGGAAGAAAAACGAGAACGAGCCTATATACAAGAAGCTCGGTACAAACAGCAAGTAGCTCGGTATTACGATAACCAAGTGAAGCATCGACAGTTTCAAATAGGCGACCTCGTTCTCAGAAATAATGAAGTTAGTAAGGCGAAGAAGCTCGGTAAACTAGAAGCAACCTGGGAAGGACCATATCAAATCCAGGATGTCCTCGGCAAAGGGTCGTACAAGCTAGTCCACATATCTGGCGAGCCAGTACCCCGAACTTGGCATGTTTCTCACTTAAAGAAATATTACTTGTAATTTAAGACAATTCGAACTTTATTTTATAAAGTATTTATTCTGTGTACATGTCCAAATTAAGCTAAAACTCCAATTATGGAGTAGCCTCTAGGGAGACCACTCCTATCGATAAATTCGACAAACAAGGAACTGGAAAGCCTAAACTTCGTCCTTAGACGAAGTGGCTGATTCAAAGCCTAAACTTCGTCCTTAGACGAAGTGGCTGATTCAAAGCCTAAACTTCGTCCTTAGACGAAGTGGCAGATACAAAAGCCCAAATTTCGTCCTTAGACGAAGTGGCTACTCGAAGTACACAGAAAGAAGTTCGTCAAACTCCGACCTCATCTTCAAAAAGAAGTTCGGCTTTAGACGAAGTAACTCCGAAGTACATACTAATCATCACAAACATCTTGAAGCAAACTTGATTACACAAATTAAGTAAAGCTTTAGAGAAGTAATGATGATGAAAAGTTGTACTTTATTTCATAAGAATGTATTACAATCATGGTGGAGGATCCGAGCCTGGAGACCTACCGCTAAAACTAAGGTACTTCTCCACAAAACCCAAACCCGAGCTCGAACTGGCGCCACCATGACCGAGCACCGTATCCAAGAAGGCCATTCCCTCGCCACGGCCAAAACCTCCTCGGCTACGGCCTAGAGGCGCAGATCGACCTCGGCTTGGAAGCACAGCTCGTCCTCGGCCGCTCGAAGCGCGTCGCCCTCCACCTCGAGACATGATGGCAAGAGTCTCTTCTCGAGTTCGACCCAAAGTAAGGGAAGGAGCGCCAGCCGAACTCCTTTCTAACTGACCCGAAGAGGAAGCCTCGAGTGAAGCCTTCTTAGACTCGATCCACCTCTTCAGCTTCGGGCTCCTCTTCAGAATAATTTTGTACATGGATCCGAGCTTGAGAAGCGCCTCTTCCTGCTCACGAACTTGCCAGGAGTCATCGCCGTACTTCTCCATGTACTTCTTCGTACGAGCTCGGACCTCTTTTATTTGTGTGTGGACCTCGTATATGGTCAGGCCACCATTCTTATGTATACGGTCCTCGTATTCTTCATGCTCCTCGGCCACGGCCTTAAAGGTCTGGAGGTCGTCCTTGACCTGCTTGAACTTATACTCCAGCTCCAAAAACCTTGCGTGCTCCCCGTCCAGCTTCTCCTGGGCCAACCGAAGCTTCGCCTCGAGCTCGGCCTCGATGTTGGCAGCTCGGCTTTTCCAACACGCGGCCTCGACCTCGGCAGCTTCGGCAGCCCGACGAAGCTCATTTATTTCTTGATTAGACAGGGAGGTAGGGGAGAAGTCAAAAGCAGACTACAAAAGCAAAAGTAAGCAGTTCAGCAAGAGGCACAGTTCAAGTAAAAGTATTTTATATATACTTGTGGAAAAGCGCCTCCCTAACGGAGAACGTCGTACAAGCTAAAGAAAAGAAAAACAAAACTATTGCTCCCCGACCTCGGGCCCCTCAGCGCCGCCGCCCTCACCTCCTCCCTCCTCGGCGCCGCCCTCGCCTCCTCCCTCCTCGGCCTCGGCAACCGGTCTCCTAGCCAGATCGGCAATGACAGCCTCAAGACTGTCATCCCGATCCACCGGACAGTGCCGAACCGCCTGCTCGGACAGCAGGGTCTTCTACTGCGCGAGCCGCTCCACCACCGGGATGGCCGCGGTGCACTCCACGAACACCTCCGCGTACTCCCGCAGCATCTCCTCCTTAGTCACCTTTTCATACCCGTACTTGACTTTATCAAGCTCGGGGTAATCCTTGGCAACCAAGTCGAGCGCCGCCGAAGTAATCGGCGTGCTCATGGCGGTCACCAGCTGCGCCGCCTCGGTGCCGAAGTACTTGGAACGGAAAATCCGCTCAGCAAGCGCTCGCAGCACGCCGCCCTGCTCGGCCGCCGCCCGGGCCATCCTCTCCCTCTCCTCGGCGAGCTCCCCCCTCAGCCTCGCCGCCTCGGTCTCCGCCTCGGCCACCTTCCTCTCCGCCGCGAGCAGCTCGACCAGAGTCCTGGCCTCCTGCTCCTCCGCCTTCGCCGCCTCGGCCCTCGCCCCCTCGAGCTTGGCTTTTAAGGCCCTGAACTGCTCGACTCCGTCAATGACGAAGTGCGAGAGGGCGCTCAGCCCGTCCAGCACCATATTCGCCTCCTGCACGGAATATGCCAGCACAGAACAAAAAGAATAAAAGTAGGTAAGGTTAAAACCTCTTCCACTCACCTCGGGAAACGGGGCCCTATTAGCTGCCCCCGACCCGGACGCCCGAGCATCCGGGCCTCTCACCTCCTCCCTCCGAGGCTCCTCCAAGTCAATCACGGGCGGAGTCGACCCGATCTCCACCCTCTCCACCCTCTCCGGGCGCGGCGTCTCCTCGGCGGCCGAGGTGACTCTCGGCCTCTTCTTCTTCCTCCTCAGGGCCGCCTGCAACACTTCGGGATCCACTGCAAAAGTAAAGCAAACATTAAACTCCAGTTCGGAGCAACGAGGACAGACAACACAACCCAAAAACCTCACCCGGATCCACGTCGGCGACGGTGTCACAGGGGCTTAGCCCGTGCCTCGACAACTCAGCCTCGACATATTTCCTTTTAATCACGCCGAGGCTCGCCAGGCTCGCCTCGACTTCGCCGACGGGATCCGCCCTTAGCTGCGGCCCGAATTTGACCGAGGACCAGTTGTGCCGAGGTACTCCCTCTGCTCGGCAAAAGAAAAATTTCTTCTGCCAGTTCGATACCTTCGACGGGGTGGCCAACTTAAATTTATTGGTAGGGGACAGATAAACCCACCCCGTCGGCGCCCGCTTCACTCTATAGAAGCGCAGCAAAGAATCTAACGAGGCCGAGCCTCCGCGGCTGCCGACCTCTATACAAAAACCGACGATCTGCTTGATCGACGGCGGTGCTAACTGCCCTAGAGGCAGCCTCCACCTCTCCAAAAAATCAACAAAAATGGGGCTCAAAGGAAAGCGAAGACCAAAATGCAGGTAGTCTTCGTAAACTGTAAAAAAACCTACAGGCGGAGAACAACCCCTATCCTCCTCCCGAGGAAGAACTAACTCCATAGACTCGGGAAACACAAAATGGCGGGCCAGATTCACCATGTGCGAGTCACTCATGGTGGAAGAAAAATCCAGCACCGCACCCGACCCAGCTAGGGGCACGAACTCAACGTCCCGAAATACGGGAGGGGAAAAAGCACGGGTAAAAACCCTAACAGAAACCCTCGCCGGAAAACTCCTAATCGGCGAGGGAGACTCTACTATCTCAAGACCGACTGGGGTGCGAGAAGAAGAAGAAGAAGAAGAAGAAGAAGAAGAAGAAGACGAAGAAGCCATAATGACAAATACTTACTTGTTTAAAAGATTCAAAAGGAACTGAAGATTTTTCTCGAACTTGAAGTCGATAATGGCAGAAGCAGAAAGGCAAAGAGCTTTTTGCAGATTGGGAAACGAAATTAGGGATTGCGGAAAGTGAAAAGTGGTTTTAGCTTCCAAGGGAAACTTTTATAAACATCAAATCACCTTTTCCCAACCGCCTCTTTTTCAAAATCCCGCTTTTTCGCCTTCACCAATAGGAAAGCGACGCGTGTCACACACGGCCTTCTACAGTTGCCTTCCACCACCTCGATTACTACCTCGGCTTCGTCAACAAACTACACCTCTACCTCGGCTTCGGTAACCGCAAAATCTTCACATCGACTTCGGTAACTCCAAAATCTTCACCTCGACTTCGGCAACTGCAAGATCTTCACCTCGTCCAGATCATCACTCTGCCAACCTCGTCACGATCTCCACTTCGGTGCCGATCTTCTTTTGAGGGGGGGGATGTGATAGGATGTGGCCCACCAAACAAGGCCCAATAAAAGCCCATTAGTGGCACCTCGGCCCAAGAGCAGCTCGGCCCAGTATCACCTCGGCCCAAGAGCAGCTCGGCCCAACAGTTTGGCCCAATAGCTCGGCCCATAAGCCCAGCACCTCGGCCCACTTAGCATAACCGCCTCTAATTTATCTATAAATAGGCTCTCAAAGCTAGATTAGAGGGACAATCTGTAATTGCTATTTTGAGATCATAAATACATCAGCTCTCATCTCCGTGGACGTAGACTTCATTAAAAGTCGAACCACGTAAATCTTGCGTTATTACTTTTTTCACCTCGTATAATCTCACCTCGAAAATTAAGATCGATCAGTAAACGAAGTTGAATTTTTACGAGCACATAGCTAAAACACCATGTTACTACATTCTTTACTGTTTCAACGTCATTTTGATTTGCATGAACAATTGTTTATACTCCCCCTCTATTCTTTTTGAAACGTTTCATTTTATTTTCTAATACGAATCTTATTTTGATATTTTCTCATTTTATTTTTATTTATTGCTCCTTCCGTGCTTGTAATGACGATTTATATTTCTTTTTAGGACGTTGCATTAACAATTACTTATATTTTTTAAGGATGTCTCGTTAATAACGACTCATTTCATTTTTGAATAAAAATTAGTATATGTGATGTTCATTGATTTTCGTGTAATACATAAATATTAATTATTTATTAGTTTTCGTGCAAAAAATAAATTGATAGTTACTAATGAGACATAATGAGTCATATTTTATAATTTGAAAGTGTACGGATGCATTTATCAGGTATGAATAAAATAAATTTATAAGATTACACGGAGAGGTGTGAGGTGTCAACTTGGTTCGGAACCGAAGGTTATTCAAAACCAAAACATTTTTCTTTATGAACATCGAGTATCGGGCCTGCCGGTTACTCGATTCCGGACCAATTCGGTACCGATTCTTCTTGAGAACCAGTTAAGAAATTAATTTTTTTTTAAATTATTATATTATATTTCTAAAATATCAAGGTAATAGTAATTTGTATAAATATTTTTCTAACAATAATTTGATATAAATATATTTAAATTTGACCATTTTAATTTCAATAACTATGAAATATAAATTAAATATAAAATATTTTATTTTACTAGTTAATATAATAAAGCGATACCCGTTCCCCTACATGTTACTCGGTACCATTAATTTTTAAAGTGTTAGAAACAATTATGATTGATAGTTTGAATTACAAATGTAAATTTAATTATATACTTTCTTATTATATAGTAATTAATTAATTAGATGGAACGAGACATTTAAAAAAATGGGGAATATATAGTTATGCTATTTTAATTTTCATTTTAATTGCGGACAATGGAGTTGTTGGTATTGACTCAATATATTCCTCAACTAATAATGTTGATTATTGCAATTAATTGCATTGTAAAATGAAACCTCCCAGCTGATCACCACAAGTCATTTTCACTCTCATCAATTAAAATGTCTTTGATTAATACCCTACTTGTCTTGTCGATTTTTAAAAGAATATTATGCATATTAATATATGCTTTTTTGCGATTAATTTTTTTTTTGGGTACATCTGATATTGCTACTGAGAGTTGACTATTAGATTAGTAGCAGTATTCGTTTTTAGCAAATTAATTTGACCGAAATCATAGAAAGACCTTAACTGCTTCTAGAGACTAGACAACCCACTAGCTAGGTTTTATCTGAATCAATGGACCAAGACCAACCATATATATAATTAATCCAATCTATTGATTGATAAGTAATTTGTAGAACTTGGCTTGGAAATTTAAAAGACTAACAGAAATTTGAATTCTAACTCTCAAGTGCCATCGTTCATAGATTTTTGTCCCACAAAAACTTAATTAATGTAAAGATTATTTATTTACAATAATTATATATTCTCTCTGTCTCTATTTATCTTGATTTGACCAAAATTGTGAGCTCACAATTTTGGTCAAA
Organism: Leonotis leonurus; assembly: GCA_026898415.1. NCBI lineage: Eukaryota > Viridiplantae > Streptophyta > Magnoliopsida > Lamiales > Lamiaceae > Leonotis > Leonotis leonurus. The sequence goes on along the minus strand of JAPKLX010000045.1, from coordinate 2,480,284 downwards.
TCAGGATATATTTAATAGAACGGAGAGATGGAGTATATAATAGAAGCCATAAACTCAATCATCCATTTGTATTTATTTTACATTCATAGGATTTCCATCCGATTAATGTTGACCCATCAGCTGTAAGAGTGAACCTTTTGTGTTCGTTATATATGGATTGTTATATATGAATACACCATTAATTAGAATTTGATACTTATGCAGTTATTTTAATTTATAAATTCCGAAATTTCGTCAGGTAAAGAGTCCTATATATGTGTGTGTTTGTGTATTAATTAGCGTGCATCGGGATTTGGTGAAGGTCAAACAGTGATAAACTTAAACAATTATATGTAGTCGTAAACAGTAATAGCCATTAGCCACCACCAATATAGAGAAGAATAATACACTTCCCTAAGCTTAACATATTTATAAAATAGTAAAATTTATTTTTATAAAAAGGTGTAAATCTTATCACTTTTACATTATTTTATACACTCTCTTTAATATTAAGACGGAGGGAGTAGTGCACTCAGCAAGTTGGTTTTCAAAATTCCTTGTTCGCGAAGCTAAATTCGTCCTCTTATTTTATTTTTATTATTTTCTAATGTTAGGCGCGCGCACACATATATATAAAAAAAATGAAATATGATATTAAATGGGGGCAAATGATGTGGATAATAATGGACAACAACATGTAACCTATTGTCAACTTAAAACAGTTTTCTCGTATCCTAAAATATCTTAGTTTCTAATATTCAATGCATACATACCAAGAATATTAGTTTATTACACCTGCTTTCTTTGTGGAATATGTAAGATTTACATGTAATTTCAAACTAAATACTAGTCAACAAATATATCAACCACATTAATATGTTCGCGAACGATATAACATGTCTCGTAGATAAATATAAATTTTTTAATAATTTTTTTATTAATTCTTATTTTTTGATTAGAATTTATTAAATATAATATAATAAAAAATAAAATTATGGAGTAGTAACTTGTAAAGTTATGCCCACCAGAAATGATGGAGGGGCGGAGTCCTAATAAACAAATAGCGACCAAAGGTAGAAGGGTATTTGATTCATCATATCACACGCTGCACACATATAATTAAATATACCATAAAATATGGAAAGTATTAAATTAATAAATAATGTCTACAATGAAAAGAGAATACAAATCGGCTTGGGTCGATCGATGTATTAACGCTGAATTATATGTTACAGATAGAGAAATCAATATTTTGCGAGTAAAACAAACTTGTTTTTATTGCTTAATTCATAGGTACGTAGCAGAAGCACAAACATCATCTACAAATTTTGCTTTTTGCACGAAACACAGCTTAATTTGTGGACCCTTTTCATTAGGTTTTCCACAAACCATATGCATCCATCCTTTTTTTTCTTTTTAATTTGGTAAAACAAAAGGTATACAACCAACTTATCAAACTTAGCCAGACAAAGACGACGGAATTAACACGATCAACAAACTCACGCAGTAATATATTTGCTTGATTATTACTTCAATTTCATACCGATGATCTTGATTTTATATATACGTGTCCTCGGCTTAATTTCGCTGGCCACGTAAATCAATCAGTAATGGAATGACATCGATCACTTAACCGCCCGGAAAGAATTGGTGAGATGGTGTTGGGCTGCGGCGGAGACGGGCCTCTCCGGCGAACAAGCGGCGGCGAAGCCATAATCTTGGCGGAAAATCTGGATGGCGGCGGAAGGGGGGAGGCGGCCGGAGTCGCCTGTAGGGAGCCTCATGTATTGGGTATCGTCGAGCGCCCATGTTTCGATATTCATCCCATTTTGGCCTCCATTTCTGTATTGCACTATTGCTTTGTACACTAATGGAATTAATCCCTCCATTTCTCTCTCTAAAGACGAGCTTAGCTAAGACAAATATATGGTCGTTTAATTGGTTTGTCTAGTATGGTATAGAAGAAGAAGAAGAAGAAGAAGGTGGAGTGTGGGAGTTAGTTTAAAAAGGAAGGGGGTTGATGACGTGGCGTAGTGGATTGGGTTGGAGCCCAGCTGTTTACGCTAAGATAAGCTACTACCTGCCAGTACATTAAGCAAACACGATCCCTTTTGACACTATTCTTTGAAAATAATGCCTTAACTACATTCTCACTACATCTCACCAAACCCCCCTAATTAATCCTACTATATCTTTTTCTCCTTACATGGACTATACCACTATTCACTAATCACTTCTTTACTAATATTGTTTGATTTTATTTTTGGCCCATTTCGTTCATCCCTCCCGAAAAATTGTTCTTAATTATGTTTCAACTTTCAATCCATCGATCCCATAAAAACTTGTATTATTCATACTTGCAATATTATCCTGTAATTTTATTGTCTTATTAATTTTTAAATGTGTTCGCTCATCTTATTTGGATTATATTTAGCATCACTGGAAATCAGATATATATAATGAAGATGGATATACTTTTAAGATAAAAACAAACGACAAAAAGATATTATAATATTATAATATATATAGTGTCACTACTACTTTTAGGCCTTATTTGATAGGCAAGATATCCGGATTGATAGTTTGTTGGTAGCTCTAATATTTCTCCTTGCTAATTAACCACATACTGGTCGATTGATGACCATATATAAAAGTATATATAACGTGTACTCAATAATTTATTTTAAAAAATACTTATCAACCTCACTTTTCGTGCTTGCTTAGCTAGGCTACTAATTAATTTAATTGAATAATATGTGCAAGTTCACCACATTGATTAAAATATTTACCTTTCACAAATTAATTAATAAGAATATTAGTGAAAACAATAGGCCGTCACATCATGTATAGTCAGGAGATTAACATGACCTTATACTTGCCACCTTCTGTTCTGGATTGTAAAATATTTTTAATTGTGAGAATGAAAAATCTCAAGAATTGGACTCAATCGGTTTGTGTTAGTTCATGCGTAATTTTCTTTCATGTTTGCACGCACATCACTTTTACCATTATATGTAAATACTATTTCTCAGATATATCATCTAAATTAATCACATATTCTCTCTCTTTCAGAAAACAAATATTTCATCCATACACCAAAATAATTTACATTTTATCATTTATGTCCACGAAAATAATTTACATTTGAAACTTTCTTTTATAACAAGTGGATCCACTACATCCACTACACACAACTCAATTTAAAACAATAGTTTAAGTGGAACACAAACTACACTAACTACTCACAAACAATTTAACTCCACTTACTACACATCCCATTAAAATTAAAATACAATATTAAAACTCGTGTCGGGTCAAATTATAAGCCATTTTTATGGATGGTGGGAGCATACGAAATAGAATTTGAAACTCATATATCTTTCACTTCAAGAATTAATAAACTCTAGCTTTATAACTATACAAACACACTACACATAAATACATATTTCGTTTTCGTTTAATTGGTAACGAATACATTAAAATTTAAAGACATGCCATGAAGGATTTCACCCAAAACTTTTGACCTCGATTCTTGAGCTCCTACCATGCACTAGGCCGTTCACTAGCTAAACCATATTTTTTTCAAAATTGGTAATACATTAATTAAAATTTTAAGGTTTTGCGACAAAGAGGATTCAGATCCGGGATCTTAGGCATCGGACAATAATCTTCAGACGCTAGATCAATACATGCACCGTAAAGTGTATTTTTCATAAAATTAATAATTACATGACTGTACGCGGAGGACTTGAAACTGACACTTTTAATCTTAGTATCCTACCACTAGGTATACCCGTTTACGTTCGGTTTTGATTCGAACCGGAACATGAACTTGTGGTCTCCGGTTTCAATAATCTAAATCGAAACTAAATTGGTTAAATAATTATATGGTTTTGGTCTAGTTCCGATTCTTTAACTGATAGCTCCGTATTTTTTCTTTTCTTTTATTTTTGAAGACATTTGAATTTTTGTTAAGTTTTTTAAAAATATTGTACGAAAATTTTGAATTATAAAATTTCAATCTAAAATCACAAAATTGTTGTATTTTCATCATATAGTAATGTATTATAATTTTCATCGAAAAAAAATGAAATTTATAAAAAAGTACAAAACTAAAATTTTTAGACGATTCCACAGTTCGAACCAAAAACCGCTAGTTCCCAAAAAATGAAACGGTAACCAAAGCAAGAACCATTTTTCACAGTTTTGTTTATATCGGCACATCTGCCACTATGTCACGACACACATATATATCTTTAAAAAAAATGTTATATATTACATTAAATTTAAATTACAATTCATTTTTTTGTGAAGAAAGATTCAACATTGAGACCTATTACCTCATAAATTAAGCTTCCAGTACTCTTTTAAAAAAAATAATAATATTAAATTTAAATTATAAAATCATGGCACAGATAACTAGAACCTAGATTAATTTCTCATACTCACATCTAGAGTTGGCAAAGTGGGGCGGGTCGGGCCCGATGGGCTTTTCAGAATTTTGAGGCCCTTCCAGGCCTGTCCGAATATTTTCGGGCGTCAAAATGTTAGGCCCAACCCGACCTCGGGCGGGTGGGCTTTTTTCTTGGCGGACCCGAAGTTTAATTTATTTAAAATACATAAGAAAATTCTTTGAAAATTTGACAATTACAACGTAAAATAAAACTATGCAATTAACACATTTAAATGTTAATAAAATTTTGAATAAATAATTAAAAACATAAAATATAAACACTATAAGTTCATCATTTAAATTATATAACAATCCCAAAATAAACAATTAAAACTTTAAAAAAATTTTATTCATTACCTATTGAAGTCATACAAAATATAAATATTACAAAGATAATTTAAATTAAATAATAATTACAAAAAATAATTGTTTAACCTATACTATCGGCCGAACTTTTTAGCCCGAAAACCCTGAGCTTTTTAACCCAAAGTCCATCGGACTCAAAACAATTTTAGGACGGGTTTTTTAGGTCCGTCTTTTTTTCGGACCTCTTTTTTCAAACCCAAGCCCGTCCAAACCACAGACTTTTGGATGAATCTACTCTGAGCCATTTTTGTCCGCTCTACTCACATCTTCCATTTTTGTTTGAGTCCATTGTTAAGCTTCCAATTCAGTCATATAGAGTCATAGACGTTACGAGATTTATGAATTTAGTTCATACCACATCCTTTTAATATTGAACATAAAAGAAATTGAATAACCAATTTTAATTTATCTTCAAATGAAACATTAATCTCTCTAACGAAAGACATTTGGATACGCTCATCATATTATATTCTTTAAATAAGTAAATTAATTTTAGTTGAATGCAGAAAACTTATAATCAATCAAAACGAAATTAATCATGGCAAATCTATTAATATGGTATATGTATGTATATTATATTGGGAAAAATGCATAAAACAACCCTGTGTTTTTAAAAATATGCACCATATACCCCTGTGTTTTTTAAATAGCATGATACACCCTTATGTTCTTAAAAATCCTTCTTACTTCCTCATTTAGACAAGACCGTCAAATCTCTCCATTAACACCGTTAAAATACTAATAAAATTATCTTTTTACCCCTCTTATATATTCTTATTTAACAACTTATTCTCAATACTATATTTTGTGTGGTTGGTGTTTGATGGATAACTTTATTATTATAGTTATTTTTGTTGATTTTTTTAATCTGCCGTAGCTTATAACATAATCAATTTATAAAATTTCAAATCAATTTTTGAATATTAAATCACAAAGTTTGATATTTGAAAATGAATAGTATCGATTATTAAAATTTAAAGAAAATTATTAAAATTTGCACATAAGCAAATCAAATTTAAAGAAAATTATTAAAATATATTTTGACAAAATAATTTAACATAAGAAAATAAGTGTCACTAAAATAATTTAATATAAATGGTAAGATTATAATTTAACAAACACAATTATTGATAAATGTTATTTTTGTCTTAACTTGAGGGTATTTACGACAATTCATACGTAAAAATCCACAATTTTAACATCTTAGAACCACCATCCGTTAAATTTAACCATATGGGTTTTCTCTACAAGATTTTTAAGAACACAAGGGTATATCATGCTATTTAAAAAACACAAGGGTATATGGTGCATATTTTAAAAAACAGAAGGTAGTTTTATGCATTTTTCCCATATTATATTAATATGGTGCGATGATAAAATGTTGATGGAGAAACAAAATTGAGATAGTGTTGATGGGTTACATCAAATAGGTAGTATGTGATTTAAGCTATAAAAACTTATGACAATGAGTTTCCACCTAATCACTAATGATTTACTTTGCTTGTTTGTATGTTCATAAAATGCAGTATAATATAAAACCAAAGTGGCTAGCTTTTTAAATTATTTTTTCTGGAACTTTCCAAAATAAACGAAAATAATTACTACACTTAACTTGATTTATATATATGTTAATTATTTACCTCCAATATCAACACAAACACAAACATAACGTGAAGGGAGCCAGGTAGGGAGTATTTGGTATATATGGAGGAAAAGGATTTAATTAAGCTTTAGGGGGAATAAGATTTGGACGAATATAATGTGGCAACAAAACTAAACTTGATATAGACGAAACCTATGATTATTGATTAGGATTAATTAATTGGCATAGTAATCGAAAAGGGCATTGGAAGACGATATATTTGACAACTACCATATTATACATATACAGTTGTATCGCATTGTTTTGAATTTTGATTGGTCTTCAAATTGGATATCTAATTCATTCATGCTATATGCAGTTTCTTGTACTTTTATTTTTATATACTTATTCTCGTCATGTTCTAGAAACTTATTATTCCAAACATCAATTTCATATTTATTTTGTCGCCGGTTTACGAATTTTTCACTTAATTTCACTTTTTTCACTTTTTTGTAAGTAGATTTTTATACTTTACGCACAGCTCAGTTTAACTGATAAATCAAATAAGATGCAAATTTCATATGATAAATCAAAAAAGATGCAAATTTCATTCAACACATGTATGTTGAATCAAACTAAATAATACATTAATGAGGGGAGAGTATTATTATTTTATATAAATCTTCAACAAAAGTATTGTTATGGAATACTAGTGTATATATATTCCCGAACGATATACGAAGAATTAATAAATAATTAATACTTTTTTAATCTTAAAAAGTGTGTTGTGATATAAAATTGCCATGAATAACCAAAAGGAATTATTAGAGGGGATGAATGTATTTGCACATTCTTTTAAAAGTAACCGTTATCTATATATCATATATAACTTTTTAAAATTGATTTGACACCAAAAAGTAGATAGTAAAACTTCATTTTAATAGATTAATAGATTACATATGATTACATGAATGAAATTGAAAGATTTTATTAAAATAAAATGATAGAGGAAGAGAAAAAAAAATATTTTTATTTAAATGAATTTACTATTCTAATAATTTTACAATAATAAATTGTACTAATTAATAGATTTGTGGATAGTGAGACACCATGATTGACCCAAAAATTGCACTAATAAGAAGAGAAAAAGTATGTTAAAATCAATTATGTTAAATGAATATTTTGCACCTTCTTTTAAAAACAACCGATCTATATATATCATAAATAACTTTAAAGTACCCAGAATTTGAGCGGAGATGGGTTTCGAAAATTAAGGTCCGAAAATTGGGCATGAAAGCCGACCCAAAATAATCCACGAGCCTACTGTACATCATACTTAAAAATTTCGCACATCATAAATAATATTTATATTATTTATATATATTTTTAATCAAAATATTATAAATTATAATGTTAAATCATTAAATTAAAGTATTTTAATTACAGTCCTTTTTATTTAAAAATAAAAATAATCATTGAATAAAAATATATTAAAATAACTATAAAATTAATTAATTTTATTAAAATTATAAAATTTATTAAACTATAAAATATATATTATATTAATCGAGCGGGCGGGGTTGAGTCTCGTATTTATAGGGCCAAGATTTTTCAAGGGCCCTCAAAATTTAAGATATTCCAATTCCATAATTTTGACAACTGCGACCACACTTATCAATTTCATTTATTATACACAATTCAATTTAAAATAATATATGAAGTGTCTTAGGTTTAGTTTTTATTAAATGTTATATTCGCATGTTAACCATCAATTTCATTTATTATACACAATTCAATTTAAAATAATATATGAAGTGTCTTAGGTTTAGTTTTTATTAAATGTTATATTCGCATGTTAACCTAATGTATGTGTTTTTGCTTTCTTCACAGGAATGCTGATTGTGACTCCAGCTCAACATGACGTGGAATGGTAACGCAACAACTAGCTCAGCAACCACGTGGGGTGCTGACTCAGATGTGCTGGAGCAGCACACGTATAATAGAAGAAGAACAAGTCAAATGCAATTGAGGAATTCATGCCTAGTGGGATTTTGTTCCAAAAATCCAGGAGTCAACAAACTGACTAAAGTTGTTCCACAGTTCAATGCAGATATGCGGATGCAACAACTGACTGCGAGAATAGTGGAAGACATGGGCTGACAGTTGGATTTAGGCCCAACTTAGCCTATGTAGTCTATCTATAAATACTAGAGTCATTCAGTCAGTAGATAGACGTTTTTAATAGATACTTTTCATAGTTTTCATTATGTACAGTTCTTAGTTCTCAAGAACGTACATTTAGTAGTTTTGATATTAGTGTTGTGTTGTAGTCTAGTTAAATACTGTAACAACTCAACACTTGTTTTGATACTTATTTCGTCATAAGGATTTCGTGTAGGTTATTGATTTATAACCTACGCAAAAATATCTCGTGTCTTCTACATTAGCTTCCGCAAATTATCTAGAGTAGGCTGATACACTTTCAAAGTGAAATTCAAATTTATTCGCTACATAATCTTATTATAGTAAAAATACATTATTAAAATTCGTGTCAGATTACAAAGTTAATATATTTTATGGATGCAGAGAGTAATACTAACATTCTAAAAATAATTATTAATCTAATAACTTTTTATTCCAAAAACAAACTCTGAAGCTTTCTTGTTCTCTGTTCTTGTTGAATTTTTTGTATTTGAATATTATTTGTTGGATTCGCAAATCTCTCTCTCCCAATTGGAATAACATCTTGGATATAAATTATAAATCATCTAGCTAGTAACTGCTGTGTGTGTATATATATGTTCTGGAAATTTGTGTGTCGATCCAGCACACGTATATTATTTTCTAATATGCTGCGATGAGAATCAATATGAGATTTATGCAATCATATATTTTTAGTTCAGAGTGATTAGTTGGATATATATCAAAATTCAAAAGAATGTACCTAATCTAATCTTAATACATTCTTATTTAAGTGAGACAAATATTCCATGTTTAATTTGACCCTGACACAAAAGGACAACTTGGCCGGTTCTGTGGAAATAAAACTAATGGCTCAAATATTCAACTACGCGTGTTTTTAATTTATATATTGTTTGGTTTGGTTCGTGCGATAGGATTTATAAAATTGTAATTTTTAAATTTCTACTTTCTTATCTATAATCTTCCATCTCCTTATAAATTTAGTTATTTTTTATGTTTCTTAATCACTCAAATGCTTGATTATTTTGGTGTGGTTATATAATCAAACATTTGAGTGATTAAGAGGCATAAAAATGAATTAAATTCATAAGGAGATTATGAATAAAAAAGTAGAAACATTTGAGTTATTAAGAGGCATAAAAATGGATTAAATTCATAAGGAGATTATGAATAAAAAGGTAGAAATATAAAGCTTATAATTATATCAATTCTATCACATAAACCAAATCATCCCTTAAAGTTAGAGTGAGTCATCACCCTTGAAGATATAGGTTTGGATTTTAAATATCATCATCTTCGTTGAATTAGTATTATTTAATTTAATATTCATTGAAAAATTAAAATAAAAATAAACGAGTGTTCATGAACAATTTGGAACCACACTTGATTCTATATAGAAGTTTCTATTTAAATTAATATTACAATTAATTTGACTTCGATTCAATCATACCCGCTCGTTGAAAGTATGGTTAGTTTACTCTTTTGATGAACTCATTACTTACATCACCTATTAAACAAAGTTGGATTATGTTTTAAAAAAATTTAAAGAAAAACGCTCCAGACAATCTATTATATTTGCATATTCGAATTTTAAATAAAGGTATTAAAGTTGGATAAATATGATCCCGAATGTTGTTAACTTTTTGTGTTCAAAGTATATGAATTGATGGTGATTTTCATTCCATTCATATACGTTGGATTAGGAATTAATCTACAACAAATAAATAAATAAAAGACTATGAAAATTTAAAGAGGTTCGAAGATCATACCTTTTTCGATGGGCATAAACCTCCATTTTTTTCCAAATTGTGAAGTTATTTTGGACTAGGAGAATGAGAATCATGAAGTTAAACGGACCTTTAATAATATGTCATGGAATAAGAATAAATGGGCCATGAAGCATTACAATATATCCAACTTTTAGGTATATTTTCAAAATGAGGACTACTAATTTTATACTTCCTCTGTCCCACTAATCTTGGTCCCTTTTATTAAAATAATACATCCATTTGAATAAAAAAGGGGCTAAGCCTGGTGGGACGGAGAGAGTATATTGTTTGGTTTGCATTTCAAAATATTTATACTACTCCTTAATTTAATTTTATATCTGTTTCACTTGGCATGAAATGGATGGACAAAAGATACTTAAATATCTAAATCGTCCTCGTCAATTTTGTTCATTAGACTTTGAGCCGAGGCATATTGCTTTTTTTTTTATGTGTTTTCTTTGCATTATTGACTTTAACATAATTTTTATATGTTACGAATATTCTCACTTTTCTATTTCTATATGCAATTATAAATTTGTTTTGTAATTTATGAATCATATTTTAACATCAATTTATTTTGTAATTTCTAAATTTCTTGTTTAAAACTTTTAATTACTTAGGTAAAAGGAAGTATAAAATTATACCACAAAACTTTATATATTAATTTATACCATGAGATTGTGATAAGTAGCTTCCCGGAATATTTCAATACGTCCTGTCCGAATTTTTTAATAAGATAAACCAAACTAGATACTAATTTATATATTTCTTTATCCCTCCAAACAAACATAACATCAATATGTATATATATTAAAAGATATTTTAATATCTTGTGGACTAGATTAGGATATATTGGATATATGAGCTTTGATTAATTAATTATTGGACATTTAATTAATAAAACATACTTCACAATATGGGCCCATTGAACCTAGGGTTTATAGTCAGTTCCCAGAGAGAATTCATAGCGTTCTAATCGGTAAGTATTCAATCTTACTTCTTTATAGGCTCAACTATATAATCGATTATAGATCTAGATCCAATTATTGACTGATAATTCCGCTGCGTCTCATTAGATGATGTCAAGAATTTCCAACAGTGGTATCAGACCAGGTTCTCGATTTATGATCGATTATGTTCTAATTAAATTGGTGATTAGTTTTGGAATTAATTTTAGAAATTAATCTGCAAAATTAATATTTTGGAAATCCATTTATGTAACTGGAATTGCAAAATATGTCGCTGCTGAGTTAATTCCCTGCTTCGAAATTCGGTGCTGGGCATGGGCGAAGATGGGAGGTCGACGGCGAGGCGCAAGGCGCCCGCGTTGGTCACCGCCTCGATACTTCTGCGATATTCTTCCACGATTGCTCTTGATTTGCGCCCGAATCCTTTCGCTAGCGTGAAGATGACAGAGGGGAGAAAGCTCGGAGGGAGCGAGGTTGATGGCGGCTCCGGCGACGACAGATGAAGCAGCGAAGGTTGCGGCGTGAATCTACTACCTTCAAAATGAAGAAGGCGACTAGGGCTGGGCCTATGGACTGGGCTCGATGCCTTCTGTTTTGTGGGCTTTACATGATCTAGATTCTGGGCTGGGCCCGTGTGGATGGGCTGGAATCATAGCCCATAGAGACATGTTCTCAATTTAAAAATGATCGTGGGCTACTGCTTGGTTTCATTATATTATTATGACGAATATTCTACAGATGGGCTAGGTGATGATGTATGAAGGATTGAATCCTAAAGCCCTTCACTTCCGATTATAAGTTCAATTTGCAGTAAAGTGGGCCTAGATATTATTTATTAAATGATACTTTTGCTAGGTAAATCTCGCTGCATTGGACGAGATATTAATTTAGAATTAATATCACAATTCCAATTTTAACATACAGATACATAAATAATGTATTAATTGGATTAATAAATTAAAATTATTATTATTATTTTGAATAATAGTAATAATTAATTATTTATATTAATTTAGAACTAATATAAATATTAAATCCACTTTTAATTAGAAGATAAAATTCTTTAACTGTATTAAAGAATTTATTCGTTGAGCCTTATTTGCCCGTTTTCTGTGTTATGCATGCTATTTGATATTATGCTTGAATTTTAACTATAGTAGTTAGAGACCGCATTTTATATGTTTGGGTAGGCGGCACCCAATATTTGTAGTCCGTAATATTATGTTTGGGTAGACGGCGCCCAATATGTGTGGTCCGCATTTTATGCCTGGGTAGGCGGCACCCAGTAATTGTTATATATTTAATATTGGATATTAAATTGAGCAGATAGTATCGCATATTTTTCCCCACATAATACAAGTCTTGTTTATAAACAAACGCGTCGTCCATCATAATTGTTTGAGATCCATGGCCTCTTCGTTCAAGAGTATTTGCACCATAGTGCTTGCTCCCAAATCGACGAGGTTGAGGCTCACTCATAGGTGCATGGTAGCATCGTGTGATGGGGTTGACTTACTTGATCATTTTGACACGCTAAAGCGAGTAGAATGATTAGTGGACGCATATTGATTTGATTAATAAACCAAGAATTGCAAATTTGTTGAAAATCTAATAAGTGGTATTGTTGTAGTCATCAGCCAAATCAGAGGCTGCAATAGTATTGACTTTGATTGTTACAAATTAGGGATGCAATTGGCTTGGAGGCCTACCGAGTGATAGTATTGTGGTCAACAGCCAAAGCAGAGGCTGCAATATTATTGACTTGGATCTTGGACCACTAAGATTTATATCTGATCTAAATCCGTATTTTGCATTTGGGGGTGCATTATATGTTAAAATTAGTGGGAGCTAATCAGAACAATTAAACTCTTGTTTGATTAATGATACAAATGTGATCTTTGTTTACTCTGTTCTAATTTGCTTTTCTATATTTTCATTCAGATAAAATATCTGCTGTTATGTTTAATTGCTTGGTTGAATCTGATAAGTTGACTGGGTTAGACTTTTTGGATTGGTTAAGAAAATTGCGTTTGGCTTTAGAGGCGCAGACCATGGATTATCAGTGTCTTCACTGTCACGAGAGTGGGCACTGGAAGAGAGACTGTCCAAAGCTCAGTGTACAAGGTGCATTGGCTGATGGATCAGGTATATTTACCATTGAGATAAATATGTCTATTAATAATTCACATTCCTGAGTATTGGATACCGGCTGTGGCTCGCACATTTGTAAAAATGTGGAGGGGCTAAGTAATAGCAGGAAAGTGAGACCCGGGGAGGTTGACTTACGCATGGGAAATGGAGCAAGAGTTGCTGCTGAACGCGTGGGAACATATAGATTGGATCTACCGTCGGGATATAGACTAGATCTGCATGACTGCTATTTTGTCCCTTCGATTTCGAAGAATATTATTTCCATTCCTATGTTAGACATTGAAGGGTTTTCCTTCCGTTTTGGAAACGGTAGATGCACCTTTTATCGTAATGAGACATTTTATGGAAATGCGCCTCTTATGAATGGTTTATATATTCTTGAATGCGCGATTTCGAAGAATATTATTTCCATTCCTATGTTAGACATTGAAGGGTTTTCCTTCCGTTTTGGAAACGGTAGATGCACCTTTTATCGTAATGAGACATTTTATGGAAATGCACCTCTTATGAATGGTTTATATATTTTTGAATGCGGACGAAATATTCTCAATGTACAAAATAAAAGACCTAAAATAAGTAATGCGAGTAATGCTACTTATCTTTGGCATTGCAGACTTGGTCATATCAATGAGAAGAGAATCGCAAGATTGAGAAAGCTAGATTATCTCACACCTTTCGACTTTGAGTCATACGGTGCTTGTGAATCTTGTCTTAAAGGTAAGATGACTAAGAAATCTTTTTCTGGGAAAGGGTTACGTGCCGAAGAATTGCTAGAGTTGATACACTCAGATGTGTGTGGACCATTTCCAACTCAAGCAAGAGGTGGATATTCGTATTTCATTACTTTTACTGATGATTTTTTTAGGTATGGATACGTGTATCTTATGAGACTCAAATCTGAGGCCTTTGAAAAATTTATAGAGTTTAAGTTAGGAGTCGAGAAACAACTTGGTAAAAGTATCAAACGTCTTCGATCAGATCGAGGAGGGGAATACTTGAGCCATGAGTTTCTTGATTACTTGAAATCACATGGAATCCGGTCAGATTGGACTCCTCCTAGAACACCACAGCTGAACGGAGTGTCCGAGAGGAAAAATCGAACCTTATTGGATATGGTTCGATCCATGATGAGTTTCACAAGTCTCCCTTTATTCCTTTGGGGTCATGCTTTACTTACAGCAGCTTATATTCTGAATAGGGTTCCTTCTAAGTCAGTTGACAAAACACCATATGAATTATGGTGTGGCAAGAGGCCAAGTCTTTATCATGCACGAACCTAGGGTTGTCCTGTGTATGTTAAAAAGATGATGACTGATAAGTTGGAAACTAAAAGTGAGAAATGTTATTTTGTGGGATATCCGAAGGAAACTAAAGGATACGAACTCTACTCACCTAGAGATCACAAGGTGATCATGTCCAGGACGAAGGATTGTCCAATGGAGTGGACATGAATTCAGTGAGAGTATTTGACGATCTATTGGGAGGAGAAATGACTCTTGGAGGGTCACCTCAAGACAATGAGATGTGTCAAATGAGTCCGACGCGTGTAGAGATGGAGATCATTTCTAACGCGTCCCCACCTCAAGAAAATCATGGTGAAATTCTTGAGAATATCCTCAACACGGAGGAACATACTCACGTTCAGAATGAGCAGCCTGGAACAACGCAAAACTAACTCAATAGGTCTCAGAGAAATCGCCGTGCACCCGAAAGACTAAATCTAATGGTTCAGAACCAAGATGATGAAGTCGAGTTGGATGACGACGAACCTAAGACTTATACCGAAGTGGTGTCGGGCACCGACTCGGTGATGTGGCATAAAGCCTTAAAATCTGAAATGGACTCGATGTACTTTAATCAGGTCTGGGACCTTGATGAGTTACTGGCTGGGGTTCGCCCCATCGGCTGCAAATGGATCTTTAAGAAGAAACGAGATGTAGACGGTAAAGTACAAACCTACAAGGCTAGGTTGGTGGCAAAAGGTTATAGTCAACGCGAGGGCATTGAGTATGATGAAACCTTTTCGTCTATTGCCAAGATCAAGTCTATTAGGATTTTACTTGCTATAGCTGCATACTATGATTTTGACATTTGGCAGATGGATGTGAAAACCGCTTTTCTCAATGGAGAATTAGAAGGGGATGTCTATATAACACAACCCGAAGGTTTTATATCCGATGAAAGGCCAAATGCAGTATGCAAGCTAAAGAAGTCCATTTATGGACTTAAGCAGGCATCAAGGAGTTGGAACATTTGCTTTGATAAGACAATCAAATCGTTTGATTTTGTTAGAAGCAAAGAGGATCCATGCGTCTATAGTAAACGCCAAAATGGATGTGTTGTTTTTCTTGTGATATATGTCGATGACATTTTAATCATGGGAAACAAACGATCCATGATGCAATCCGTGAAAGATTGGCTTTCTAAATCATTCATGATGAAAGATTTAGGTGATGCTTCTTATATCCTTGGGATAAAGATCTATCGGGATAGACCCAATAGATTATTAGGATTATCACAGTCCACTTATATAGACAAATTGCTTAGGCGCTTTTCTCAATGGAGAATTCCAAGAAAGGATTTCTGCCTATGAGACATGGCATCATCCTGTCTAAGAAGGATTGTCCTTCTAATGATGAGGAGAAAAATCGCATGAAGAGGATTCCATATGCTTCGGCTATAGGATCAATCATGTATGCCATGATAAGTACTAGGCCCGATGTGGCCTATGCACTAAGAATGACAGGCAGATTTCAGCAAAATCCCGGTGAGGAGCATTGGAAAACTGTTAAGACTATTCTTAAGTACCTCAGGCGTACTAAAGATTACTTCTTAGTCTATGGTGGACAGCCAGAGCTATCAGTTACTGGGTAGACTGATGCTAGCTTTCAAACGGACCATGATGACGATAAGTCTCAGTCTGGATACGTTTTCATCCTCAATGGTGGAGCAGTGAGTTGGAATAGTTCCAAACAGAGCACGACTGCCGATTCCACTACCGAAGCCGAGTATATTGCTGCATCTGAAGCTGCCAAGGAGGCGGTTGCCCTGTCAGAGTTTGTTAAAGAATTGGACCTTCTTCCAAGTGCAAGCAACCCTATACCGTTGTATTGTGACAACACTGGTGCGGTTGCTCAAGCGAAAGAACCGAGAGCCACGAACAGGAACAAGCACGTTCCAAGGAGATATCATTTGATTCGAGAGATAGTAGAAATGGGCAGTATTAAATTAGAAAGAGTACCCACTGACGGCAACTTAGCTGATCCTTTCACCAAGCCGTTGTGTATTGCGAAACACAACAAGCATTTTGATGACTTGGGTGTTAGATATGTTGGTAGTTCGCTTTGATTCAGTGGGAGTTTTAGTTTATATGTCTTAAGAAACTTTCTATTGTAAAGACATATTTACTTGATCACATTTTATGAAATTTGATTTTCTATGGGTTTTGTGCATTTATGGAGTTTATTATTTTGAATGTTTGATATTATTCTCATACTTGTTCCCTTGAATTTTCACTGTCATTGATGGTGTGAGACATAAATGATAGAGTGTAAATTCTAAAATAACCCCAACCAATGATCATCAAGAATGGGATATTGATGATATGTTATAGGTTGACATGTGGTCTGCATCATGTTATTAGAGAACGTAGTGGTTCTCACAACTACGAGATATTTGATATCCGTGATGGACACATGGATACTTTGGAGAGTATTGGTATACCCAACTATTAAATCGTTTGTTTCAGTGTCTACGATTTATTAGTATATGAAGTATGTAATAGTCCTTTGACTTGAGGTCATTACGCATTTTGTTTATTGAGTGGTGTACTTTGACCAAGACAATGCTTGCAAGTGGCAAGACATGGCTTGGATTGGGTGCGTCATGAGATGAATTGAAAATGGTAGATGAGCCTAGATTGGGATTCATTCCTCGATTAGAATTTCGAGAGAGCACTCAGTTTCTTTATATTATTCGACTAAAGTCATTGGCCAATGCAAGGATATATTCAATTACTCTGTCATTGGCCAATGCAAGGATATATTCAATTAGAGTAATTGAATATGATCATATGGGTCGTATAATAAAGATGAGAATAAATGATTAAGTTATTTGGATAGACACATGACAGATCCCAGGCTTAATCGAGTGTGTCGCGAATGAAAGGATATTACTCAAACTTCATATAAAGGTTGTTTACAGAATGCACGTAAACGTCCTCCATATATCGAGTTCGCTGCACAACGCAGTCTAGGATTTTTGTGCAGACTTTGATTAGATCATCGTCGATAGTCAGGCCCTATTGGGTCACACTTTCAAGTGTATTTTGGTCCGACCCAAGGGTACAAGCATAGTGCACGGCATGTTATCTAATGCTAGTCCAAGTGGGAGATTGAAAGATATTTTAATATCTTGTGGACTAGATTAGGATATATTGGATATATGAGCTTTGATTAATTAATTATTGGGCTATTAATTAATAAAGCATACTTCAGAATATGAGCCCATTGGACCTAGGGTATAGTCAGTATTATTTATAAGAAATAATACACTCATATTCAGATAGAAGTCACAGAAAAGATTACAGAACTGCCGTCAGTTCCCAGAGAGAATTCCTAGCGTTCTCTCTGTGAACCTCTGTACCGGGGAATTGTTCCTGCATCGGGCTGGATTGCACGTGGATACCATAGTAGTGGATTCTACAGCTGCAATAGTTCGTGGAAGCGTTCTAATCGGTAAGTATTCAATCTTACTTCTTTATAGGCTCAACTATATAATCGATTATAGATCTAGATCCAATTCTTGACTGATAATTCCGCTGCGTCTCATTAGATGATGTCAAGAATTTCCAACATATATATATATATATATATATATATATAAACAAAAGATCTGAAATTATAATATAATTAATTTAGAAGAAAGTATTAAGATAGATATAGTAGTGAAGTTGAGATATATGCATGGTACTGGTACATGTAGATTGAGTAAATTACATGGGGCACACTTTTTCCCTTCTTTTTTTTTTTCCAGTTTGCTTGGAGATAGCAAAGTTAAGAGGAGATTGAAGGGCTCTGGATTTATGTGATGTGAATCATTTGGCAATAGAGAAATAAAGTGACGTTCGAAAACTGTAACTAAGATCTTAAGTGTGTGGGGGAAGAGATCAAATATCATTTTTGGGTTTGGCGCGTTGCTAAAGATTTAAAGTCTTTGATAAAAAAAAATATATTGAGTGATTTGAGTGGAATAGAACACAACTTTGTTTGGAATGAGGTATAATATTGATTCGTCTCCTAAAAGTTTGCTTAGATAAAATTTTCCTTGTCTTAGAAAAAGAGAAAAGGACGTGGAATTGGAGGTGCGCATGCTTCTTGTTGTTGTTCTTCAACGGGCATGGAAAAAGGCTTTGTAATTGTCTCACGCCACTTCCTAGCTAGGCCGTTTTCATTTATGTTTTGCTCCTTTTGGAAATACTATTAATATACTCCATTTTTTTTCTTTTCTTTTTCAATTCATCAATTTTCAGTTGACGTGTCGCTTTAATTTTGATGCATATTAGATTTAAGAAAAACAACAGACGCACAATTTTAAAATTTAATTTGTCATATGATGTATACATATATATACATATTATGCAATTAGAAATGACTGTAATAAAATATATATATATATATATATATATATATTTGTTATACAGAGGAACGTCGTATACATATATTATTATTATGGATCCAAATCAAAAGTTGTGTGCCCTCCTCTAATACCATTATTGGCGGCCCAAGCTTCATCCCATTTAGTATCCCTTTATCAATACCTCTCCGTCTACAAAAAATTTGCACATTTGTCAATTTTGTTGCGTTCACGAAAATTTTACATATTTCTATTTTTAATCATTATATATATATTGTTGGACCTACCATTACCTTTTTAATTACTCACATTACATATTTAACTATAAATAATGTAGATTTTATTCCACTCATAACATATATAATTTTTCAATCAACCATTAATTTTTTTTTCACTCACATACATATATTTAATTAATAAATATTGTGGATCCTTATTCCATTCACAAAGCATTCATAGTATTTGTTAAAATTTATGTCAAACCTAAGTGTGCAAATACTTGGTGGACGGAGGGAGTACTGTATAATACAATAGTTTTTGTTTACCTTCCTTAATATACAAATGATTTAAATAATTCGGTCCGTCTTATCCTTTAAATCACAAATTGTGAATTTCCGCAATGCCTCACCATCCCGCCCACAATTTTAGTCAAAACAAAATATATTAAGTGGGTTACTCTCTCCGTCCCGCTAAATTAAACCCATTTGAAAAGTAGATAAATGTATTATTTTAATACAAATGGGTCTAATTTAGTGAGACAGAGGGAGTATAACATATGCAACCCCTTGAAAAGAAATAAAGAATAATGATTGGATAAGTTGGCGTTGGTCGGGCCTCGGAGCCTTCATATAATTTCCTTTGTCTGTTACAAATGTTCCTTTTCATGATTATTCCTTTCCGACCCATATGATATGCCTCTTTCAAATTCAATATTCCCTTTTAAATTACTCCATTTCATAGCTTGTATATATATATTTTCTGTGAAAAATGAAAATTAATCTGAATATTTTATCATTGCATGTAATATATTCTACAGACATATCATATTATGCACAAAAATGCATTATAATTATAATAGACAAAATGCATTCAAGTTTTTATTATCTATACAAATATGCATTACTTCCTATCCTTATATTATATATGAATCTTAATTATATAGGGATGACGTTGCTTCCATTTAATCCCACGATTTAGTTCATGTGTTGTGTGGCTTTGATTTGGCAACATCAATATTGAACTCGGAAACAATTAATTAAGATAAGTTAGACTATAGGATCTTCATAAGAATTCGGCACCTATGATTAAATCAATCCAATCAGGCATTAATATATTATATGGGGAAAGAAAATAGAAACCTCAATATTATTCACCCACACATTTTGCAGCTCATTGGATCGGTTCAAATAATGCATGATATATGCAATAATAATGTTGGCCAACACTTTCTAATATATATTGTGAGTGCATGGAGAAGTAGACAAATTTATGTGAGAGAGTTATAGTTATATGTCGCAAGCTCTGTCTATTTTGAAGTGAATATAATAGTTGGTTTAAAATTTTTTATTTACGGTAATTTTTTTGTTGAGCATTATGGATGGAAGAAAACACGCGTGCGATGTCTACAGGAGATATTTCGTGATTTATTGTCTTTCAAGATTGAAGAAATATATCCTAGATACTATGCAAGATATTCTACACAAGGAAACATGCATACAAGGCAAGTGGACGACGCTGGGGTTCGACGACACCCTATATATGCATATGATACTATTGTTGGCGTCCACTACCACTCCAGATCGATATATTCATGAATTACATATTGAGTAAAGAGTCAGAGTCTTTTATTGTTTAGCTCTTTGTTTTGTGATCCTACATACATAGGTGTGTAGTTGTGTTTAACCTCAACTAATTGAGTGAATTTGAGTGGATAAGTGAGTTGGGGTGTGTGATATTGTAATTGAGTGTTCTATAAATTCAAAGGGATAATCCTAGGGGCTTGCGGGTTCTAGGGTTGACTAATTTAGGGAGAGATTAGTTTCAATACACTTGAGAAGAGCGTTGGAGAGTGAAAAAGATTCTTAAGGCGTGAGTAGTCCTTAGAGAGTAATATTCATTTGTAACTCGAAGTTCTTGATAGTGGATTGATCCTTATATTGGGCGTTGCCCCCCAGACATAAGCACCGAACTGAGTTACCAACTATTGTGTTCTTGGTGTGAGTGTGTTATAATGTGCAACCTGTCTTATAAACTGTCGTATACACAACTTGGCATGAGATAGACATTAGACTAAAAATATATTATTTCAAAAAAGAATTATATATTTAAAAATTATATATAATATAAGATAATTTCTCATCGATTTTCAATGGGTTACACGATTAATTAAAAGTATATATATAACTCTAGTAAAAATGTTTTATTTTAAATCTCATCCTTACCCCGACCCCATGTAGTAGTTGTCATCAACATAAGATTATTATTAATTTTTCGACTTAATTTGAGCAATTAGCGTTACTCGGAGACCTATAATTTCCCAGTTACACAATATTGTGCAAACAGCATTAATATAAGCTTGTGAATGAGCTCTTTATAAATTATATGATTGCTCTATCATCAACTGTACACATAACTTAACGTGCACACGACTGATGTGATAATGTCACATAAATATAAGAAACATATAATTTTGCTTTTTATTATTTATTATTTTGTATTGAATAATATTAAACTATACTCTAATTAATATATTCTATTAAGAAAAATGAAAATTATTAAAAAATTTATTAAAAATTTAATATTTATCTACATAGTATATGATGCATCGTTTGGGAGCGTATTAATTTGGGTCCGCTGCATGCAGGCGATCATTTTGTTATAGAGTAATGCTCTATATCTAATTGATTAATAATGAAAATTTAATGAGACAACTTAATAAAACAATGTAACAACTTTTAACGAAAATGATGCGATAATAATTTTTAAATAAAAACTCTAAAGGTCAGCATTCGGTGAAAATATTTAATTGAATTGAATTGAGAAAGTGATCATTAGAAAGAGACGCGTGAAACTTATTTACTTTAATTTTATTATTATATTACCTAAACGTCCATTGTAGGTCTAATTAACCTAATGATAGAAACGGTTAATTTTTTAATTTTTTTTTTAAATTTCACAACTAACTACACAAGTTGGAATAAATTTCCCTTTCATGTAACTCCTTCCGTCCCATTTAGGGGTGAATCCAAAATTTATACATAAATAGGTTGAAATAAATAAAAATTTCAAAAGATTATAATTTATATATGTACAAATTTTTTGGGATGAGCTAATATTATAATGTATCTTAAAAATACATATATACATAATTAAAAATTTTGAGCTTGCACTAGGTTGAAGCCCCGTACAACTTGGCTATAGATCCGCATATGGTTCTATTAATTATGACTCATTTTCCATTTTGAGATGTCTCATTATTAACTACTCATCAGAACAAAGGGAATAATTGGTAACAATATTTTCTAAACAATTAAAATAATATGGTAAGAATTTATGATTTTATTTATTGTTCTTTAATCTAATTATTTCAAATTCCAAAAGATTTTTAAAGGAAAATTTAACATAGACTACCCCGTTTAACTTCAAAAGCCAAGACTTAAGTAGCAAAATTAAAATTTGGCTATGCATATAAATAACTAATTAAAGAAAAAACCCCTAGACTAGTATTAGAGGTTATATGATTGGTGGTGATGTTAAGGTGAGGTACGTGGAAGTAGTTGGTTGCTGGTTCAGCGGCGGACCAACACCAACTTCTTCCCTTTATTTATCTGTTACTGTCGGACTTCAGTACTTAATTGCGCGCTTTCGTCATCAGCTGGTGACATTACGTCACCTGACCCCACTTATAGGCCTCCGTCTTATCTTATGCTTTATTCTCGTCGTCGGTGCACTAAACCTCTGACACGTGTGTACAAATTACACTAGACATGCAAATTGATGTATAAAAATGTTAATTTAACCGATCCAAGTTTAGGTTTGATAATACTCAGATCAAATCAAACTATTAAACTAATAACTTTTAGACAATAGTTTCAATTTTGGCTTAAGAAACTTAGAACTTCGACAACTTAATTAAATATTTTAACTTGATAGGTAGTATATGTTAAATAACGAGTATTGACACAATTAGATTAGAATATCCAACATATTTTCTATTGTCTGGCATGAGTCATGACATAAGCTTTTCCTTTTATAGGTCTTCTTAATAGTTAATATTATACTTTCAATCCTTAAGTATTTTTACATCTAATGTTTTATATGAACGATAGGACGCTTTCTCCATTTACTCATTTTGTGTGTTTCCATGTATATATAATTATAATATAGAAGTTGATGTAGAGGCTACTTGTTATATCTAGAAGCTACTTGTTACTATCCCGCATCAACTTGGTATCCCAATTATATATATATATATATTTGGAGTATCCTCTCCTCTTATAAAACTTTTTAAGAGGGTGAATGTTGCATTTTTATATGATATCAGAGCAGATCATAAAAAGTGTGGATGAAGATTTGATTCTATAGTTACAATATAATATTTGTATTATAATTGAGCATCTTCAAGAATATGCAATCGATAACATGTTGGATACTATATATCTCCATGGAGAAACACAAGATGTGTTGGAGGTTTCTATCAAATGCAATATAAACAAATTACGTGGCGCACTCTCTTGCTAAATTAATTAGCATCTACTTTATATTATATATATTGTGCACACAATGATTTTGATTAATGAAAATTGGTTTGGTTCTACAGAAAAATATAATGTGTCGCTTTCCTGTATTATATACACCTACAGACGTAAGAAATGTGTGATGATCATCAATATTTGCTCACCAAAAGTGTTGTCATCTTCACCTGTATGTTCAACAAGATGCACAATCAGGGGCGGAGCCAGACCCCCGAAGATACGAGGAGCAAAATTATTGTCTCTATTTTTCTTAATTTTTGGTGGGACAAAATCTTGATATTTTTCATAAATTTATACATATTTTTTAAAATTTTTTGTCAAATTAGTAATAAATCAATTTTTTTGAGGTAGGTAATAGTTCCACCACTCCAAAGGGCGGCTCCGTCCCTGTGCACAATACAAATAATAGAACGATTGAGTTTAAGCAAAAGTAAATTATATAGGGATAATTAAGTTGACTTTCACCGTAATACTAATTTAATTTGATGTATTATTATTGTTACGTAATGTAGAATAGTTCGGTTCGGTGATTGCACTATTGGTGTTAATTATTGTAATGAAATAAACTTCTTTATTACTTTGCATTTACCGATAAATTATTCAAATATTTACTGGTTGACCTTAATTATGAGGGGCTGCTACACCTCGTATTTCTTTGTTGATTATTATTAAAGGAAGGTTGTAACTTGTAACTTCATAGCTCGAATGTTATATTAATTTTAAAACTCCCTCAATTTCCTATAGATCAAATCACGAGCTACTTTGTATGCTACTTAATAAAACTGTGTATAGTTGAAATTTAATTATTTTTATTCCCCTAAATATTACTAGTACTAACTATCTAGAAAATTTTAACGACTGATTCCATCTACTTGTATCCAATTTATTACTATGGTTGTACCGACTTTTTCAGACTTTGTTATTCAATTTCCACTATTAACAGTAGTCGTCATTTATACATATTGTCAAATATGACTCCCATTTAATATTATACAGCTTTTCCAAACCCTCGTACACTACACTGCCTTTTCAAGCTTTCAAAGGAATATACGTAAATTCAAGCATCATGTCTTATTCTTTTCTTTTTGTTCAAATGATTGGGAAAATAACTCTCTTAAGTTTTCTTTCTTAATTATAAAAACTATTTTCCTTTTACTCATGACATATTTATAAGATGTCTTTTTTTTTACTAAGGAATAATATAAACGGAGATTTTTAGATCGTTGTAATATTGAGCTAATTAATTTAAGAGTTGGTTTAATACTTTACATCACTAATTTGTTATTATAACGCAACTATGTTGACCCGCATCGGGCTATCGTAAAGTATTCTTTTTCAAATTTGTAAAGTATTTTAATTATTATTATTAATATTTAATACTTCATCCGTTTCGTTAAAAAGATTATACTAAAAAAATAAATTGAATAAAATAAGAGAGATATATTATAAAAATAAATTTTTCCTTTTGAAAAAGTAGGTGGACGGTTTAAAAAGAAATCCGTTCATTTTTAGTATTACTAATTTATTTAGTAGTATCTCTGTGGCCAGTTTCAACAAAAAGCTCTTATAATTTAATTTAAGTTTTATAATGTAAAAGTAATTTGTGGGTCCCGAATTCCACCCTTCACGAGGAATCATTAAATCCAGCTTTGGGCAGATTTCGAATCCGGAAACGACAATAAAGAATAGATAAAAGGATTCAACCAATCAGTAAGTAGCAGTAGCAGCCCACTCACTCTCTGGGCCACAGCCCAATATTGTTTACTATACACTCTCTATAGCTTATCATATACTTGCACATTTAATCCTAAATTATTTTATAAAGGAGTATATAAGTATTAGTAAAAAGTATACAAAGAAAAAGAGAAGTAAAAAGTAGCTCTGGGAAGTCTTCCCACCAAAAAAGCAGACGCCTTCGCCTTATTGCATTAGATTGCACTAAGATTCTACTGTATCATCCCCACTAGTCAAGACCGACATCCAAATTCTTCTTCTATATAGCTTCGAATTTATTTTTCTCTCTAATATTATCAGTAATGGAGGTTAACGAGTTTGAACTCTATCACGATTCTGTCATTTGAAGTGCTGCTTGCTTCACTGTGAGTTCCTCTCTCATTTGTGATTAAATCGTGCATTCATGAGTT
Organism: Leonotis leonurus; assembly: GCA_026898415.1. Lineage (NCBI taxonomy): Eukaryota > Viridiplantae > Streptophyta > Magnoliopsida > Lamiales > Lamiaceae > Leonotis > Leonotis leonurus. Next base: position 2,454,282 of record JAPKLX010000045.1, on the reverse strand, counting down.
CGGATTGGGAAAATAATCTAACCAAATATTCTGCTCATGAAATTGTTTCATAAGTATTTATTATCCGGTCCAGTGCATGGATTTTTTTACTGATAAATATTGCGATTCTGAGACCAAAATGAAATGTGAATTATGCTATTTCGATGATAATCCGGATGTCTCCAGTTCTAAATATGGAATTTTTAGTAACTTGTCCTAATTCATGTTTTTTTTGTAACTTTTGTTTATATTTTAAGAGATTTGCAAAATAGTAGTGTCTATTAGTGGAAATGGATGCATCCAGTTTACTTAAGCTAGCTATATCCGGATCAGTAATAATGAGAAGGAAAAAGGTGTTTAGTTTTAGTTAGTAAAAAATCTCACGCCGGAGCACAAATTTAGGAACTTTTGTAATGGAAATATATGCCTCGATATGGTGTTTAATTTACTACAGATGAGCGGTATGCCTAAGCAAAATATTTTTCTATTGGAATATTACGAAGTTTTATGCTTTTGACTGACTGTGTTTATTAGTCGGAGTAGAAACACATGTATTCTAGTTTCTTTCCTTATACCTGGACTGATTTCTTGTATTTCATTTACTTCTCAGGCTCTTAGATAGTTCCACCTATAAAATTTGCAATTCCTGAGTTTTTTGACAGTTCATACTTTACAAGAAAGCAGTTTTCTTGCTTTTATAGGAAAACATTTTTTGGCGATTCAGTTGAGCAGTTTGGAGCTTCTTCCCTGTGTCTATTGCTCGATCAACAATTGTCTTACAAATCAACTATTGAGGAGATTATGGAGATTTCTGGCAGAAAATTCTGTGTTATTTATGAGCATTGATTTTCTCCTTCTGCGATCCTCGAACCAATCCATAAAAGTTGAAGAAATGTTGGATTTATTCAAACCAATGGAGCCACCGATGAAACGAAGAGCCGGCCTATGGATTGTACAGGCAGGACGAGGGTCATACCGGGGGAGTTAGTTGTTATTTTGGTCTAACTGGTTAGGTATCTTTTGTTGCAACGCATATTTAATTTTGATCATTACATATTAATCCATGGGGAGTAGATTCTTGCGGCCATTCCTGCAAACTCTGTGCTGCGATTCTTCTTGGAATTATGCAGTGTTATGGAAGCTTAAGCATCGAGACGAAATGTAAGTCAACTCTCAGCCTGAACCTTTTTGTTTATCTCTAGCACTGCCTATTTTCAACATTTGATGGAGAGGATATGAAAAACATAGAGCAGGAATTGTTCACAATTGTATGCTGAAATATCTGTTATGGAACATGTAAGCTTTAACGTCCTTTTCTGTTAGAAATGTAGTTAAGATTATATTGTCATATGAATTTATGTTTTTGTATATCTAAAAGGAACGGCATAATTGCATCTCATGACTTGTATATGCAGTGTGAACATGGACGCTTTGTTTTTCTAATATTGGATTTAAACTATTAAAGATAATGGGGAAAAATTTTCTCACATGGTTTTCAGCAATTATCCACTCAACTCTTTGTTTATTGGGTTTACCTTTTATGTAAGTGCCTGTCGAAGGTAGTGTGGTCCGGAATATGGTCACAAGTTCACAACCACTTTGCATCTCAATATTATGATTTTATATCTCCATTATAAAACTTATCAATGGGCTCTATGCTCCTTTCCTGTTGTTTGTTAATATCAATGGTGAATCTTAGTCTTACTTTTCAGTCTTCAAATCTTTTGTGGTTCACGTGTAATAGATTTTAACTGCACAGCAGTTTCCTGTCTCTCATTAGATATCTTGCTCCATTATCATGTCATTTTAAACTCAATCCTTTAATATCATTGCTTGTGTTACTTGTGTAATGTGTTACAGAAACCATTTACAAATGTGAGAACCAATTGACCTTACTTTTCAGGATTTTGGAATTAGAAGATGGATTCTGTGACATTCCAAAGCCAAGAGATGAGATTGTGAGCCCAGTAGAAGATTTGTACCTCAAAAACTCAAATATGATTCTGTCACCTGCTCCAACACCAAGTTTGCTTGATGAGACTCCTGCCGACTACTTAGTTGGATATGCCCTTGCTGAAATGTCTCGGTCTTCTCATGTGGTGGGGAAAGGGTAAGTCTTACCATCTTCATATAAACCTTCTATTATATATATATATGGCAATATCTTATACTTACTACTCAGCCGAACATGCATTATCATTTGTTCATTTCTGAATGCTCATTACGTTTGGAGGTGTCTGATAGTTCACATGTACATAGAGATCCTATGATATGATATAAACTATACTCATATTCTACAATCAAACAGGCTGGTTGGCGAAGTTGCTTTTAAGGGAAATGCATGCTGGATTTATTCGGACAGCATACAGACTGATGTTCTGAATTCTATTTTAGTTGCTAAGGTCTGCCGCTGGATTCAAATATGATATCTGTTGGTGCTTTCTAATTTGTTATTCAAGTTGATTTTTAATTTATTGCTTTCTTGTATTTACAGTATCCAGATGAATGGCTGCTTCAATTTGCGGCTGGCATAAAGGTTAATGAACTGATGAATTAAAATGGCATTTCATTTTGCTTCAATTATGACAATTTACAGTATCCTGATGTGTTTGTGATATTGTATTTTACGTTTCAACCACTAGTACCTAAGCAAAATAAGTAGTGGAATAGAATCTTCTAACCATTTATATAATTATGTTTATGCTATGCTCATGCAGACAATATTGCTTCTGCCTGTAATACCTGATGGAGTTCTTCAGCTTGGCTCAATGGAAATGGTGTGTATTCTGTTTTATAATATTGATATTTTCTGTATTTTCCTTCTTAAAAGGTGCTCTTTTTCTGCTTCGTTAGCTTTGGCAAATAGTTTATGGTTCACCATATCTGTTGTTCACTAAATAATAGATGGGACTTCTTTCTGTTTGCTGTCTCTGCTTTCTTCTTGAGTTAGAATTAGAAATTATGCCATCTAATTTGAACTGTTGATGAATTAATCAGGTGGCTGAAGATGCAGCATTAGTTGCATATGTCAAAAATGAGTTTGACAATCATAAGCAAAGTGATGGATACATTCAACAGTTCTCCTTAACGTCTACTTTCATGGACTATTTAGAGGAGGCATCAAATGTTACCACAGAACAAGTAATTAAGGATTGTAATTACCATGCTATAGATGATCACCACTTAATTGCAAATCAGATGGTGTTATGCAATTCATCTGAGAGGCATGCAGTGGAAAACCTTGAGGATGTGGCCGAAAGAGAAATTAATCAGCAACCAATGGGTATGATTCATGTATCCAGACCATGTCAGTCCTCATATCCAGATTATGAGGATGAAATCTCAAACTATATTAATGAAGAAATACTTAGGGCCTCTCCTCATTCTTATGAGTCGAACAGGAGTACACATGAGGATTTTGTGAATGGATTAATGGATTATGGCTTTGAGGAAAGTGCAACTGAACCAACATTTGTAGGCAATGGCTTTAACAATGCCATTTCTGAGAGTGAAAGCTACCTTTTCAATTCTACCGAGGCCTTTGAACTGGGGAAAGCTCTTGAGTCAGTGGTTCAGGATAAGTTTTATGAAGATATTTTTAGAAAATCTATCTTGGGTCAAGATGCTGTTTCCCACACCATTGGTGATAGAGCGCCATCTTGTATCGTTGATGTGTCGGGAGTGGAATCCGTTGGATTTCCTGTGAAAAGAAAAGAAGCAGAGCACCTCTCCAAAACTGTTGTTGCTAATGTAAGCAATAGTATTGATGATAATTCATCTGACAAATCCAATGTTACTTCAATAAACAAGTCCTCTCATGGTTCTTCCAGAAATCATGGTCAGTCTAGACACAGTGCTTCAATGAAAGAAGATCAATCTCCTCTGGACGTCTTGATATCTAAATCTTTTACCTCAAGATTGGATACCACATCAAATATCTCTGCTTCAGTATCTTCCGTAGAAAGCAAGTTCAGTTCACTGTCTAATAAGCAGCAACCGAGAAAGGGACATGATTCCTTGAACCGAGGGAAATTATCAAGACTATCAACTACCTGCAAGAAAAGGGCTCGTAATGATGATAATCAACGGCCTAGACCACGGGATAGGCAGTTGATTCAAGATCGAATCAAGGAGCTAAGGGACCTCGTACCTAGCAGTGAAAAGGCGAGTTCTGATTGCATTTCAGTATATACTTGATATTTCTTTGTCCCATCTTTTCAAATAATTGCTAACCTTTTTCCTATTTTGAATGCAGTGTAGCATCGATGGGCTCCTGGATAAGACCATAAAGCACATGCTCTTTTTAAGAAATGTGACCAATCAAGCGGATAAGTTGAGGCACCCCATTCTTGAAGAGGTAAAATTTTTGTAAAACTATGTGTGCTGTTCCACAGGATCAACTTTGAAATCTATATTTTCATACCTTTTCTACTCTTCTTTCTGTGAAATTCAGCTGCCTTTGCAAAATATTTATATCCTTCTCCACACTGTGCACAGAGTTGGCATTTGGAAATTTATATTCAACTTATTTTTCAGGAAGTTGATGAAAATACGATAAAACCAGCCAAAGTCAAGTATAGCCATCAAGATGGGGCAAGTTGGGCAGTAGAACTCAGAAATGAGCAAAATTTTTGCCCCATAATTGTGAAAGATCTAGATCACCCTAGACACATGCTTATAGAGGTAAGGCTATGTTATACTTTTTCTATGCTTGTTCACTTTTACAAGGTGAGAAATGCAAGAGTATGCTCTGTTTAGATGCTATTTTGATTTAGGCTGTTGAGTTCTGACAACTTCATGATATCATGCCTTTCAACCAGATGATCTGTACTGATCATGATCGCTTTCTTGAGATTGCTGATGTGATTCATCGTTTGAAATTAACAATCCTCAAGGGCGTGATGGAGAAAACCACTGATAATTCGTCATGTGCCCGCTTCATTGTTGAGGTATTGCTTTCTTACAATCATATAAATTGGCATTCTTGAATAGGAGACTTTGATTTGAATAGAACCTCAAATATGTTTATTAGACAGCTAATTCTCCTCTGCAGACCTCAGGAAGCTTCCATCGACTGGATATATTTTGGCCGCTGATGCAACTGCAGAAAGATGGCGCGCCTATCCCAACCACCATTTAAACCCGTCTCTCTGCATTGTTGTAGTATGAGGTGTGCCGATTCACTATTTGGTTTAAACTTTGAATTGTAACGTAGATGCTTGGAAGATTTTCGGACTCTAAAAAACTACTGTTTTTTAAAATCACTATTATTATATGTTGATTAGCATATGTATGTCAATTAAATAGAGATTGACTAAGTTGAGCTTTATCTCAAACTCGTGAGTGTCTGCTGTTAGTTCATTATTGCTGCCGTTTGAACTACAAAAACCGAAGTATATATACACTTGCTTTGTTGGTGTCGGAAACTAGGCCTCGTCTATCTTTTGAAGGAAGTAAAACAATAATATATTAATTATTAAGAAATCTAGATGGAGTCTAACATTGGATTATGCTACGTGTCAAATTATGTTGGTCTAGCTTGAGTTTTGCAAGGATGTAAAGCGAGTTGGGATTCAGATTCAGAATTAATTTACAAATTGCAATGATGTTTCTTACAATATTTGTATTGCGTTTCCCCATATAGTGCATGGAATAAACATTAATTCAATATGTTAATTGACGGTGTAACTAATTAACTTATCGTGTCTTGTTATTTGTTCAGGGGCTTTTCTCCTTTAAACATATTGGTCAGCATATATGTTTCATTAACAACGTGCGAGTATGTATAAATCCGAACCTTTAATTTTCAAAAATAGATTATTTGAATATTTTCCTATTTTTCATAAAATAATAATTTTTTTGTACAAGACACGTTGGAGAACAATATTCAAAATTTTCAACAACCATGTGCAATCCAAAATATAAATCGAGCACAATTAACCAACGCAAAGAGCTAGAAAAGAATTTTGAAAATTATGTCAAGCCACAATACAAAGTATATATATATGGATTGATATATATTAATATCACACGCATGCAAGTGTGGAGGGTAATTTAGTACATGACATAATAATTATGAAATTATCAATTTAATTATATCCCACAGAACAGAAGATAATTAGTAATAGGAGCCAGCAGTAAAGCCACCATCAACATAGATAACCTGACCAGTAATGTAAGAAGCAGCAGGAAGGCACAGAAATGCAACCAAAGGAGATATCTCATCTGCTTCCGCTATTCTCCTCAACTGCGTTCGACTCGTCAACGGTCCTAACATCTCCAGAATCGACGCATCCACCTCCCCCTATTCACATTCATTAATATATAATAACAATAATTATATAACAGAAGTATAGTTAATTCAGATGAGATGCATGAGAAGGAATTGCCATGAATCATAAATAAATACTTGATTGGCGGCGACAATGGAAGTTCGAACACCAAAGGGTGAGACGGCGTTGGCACGGATGTTGTCCTTTGCCCACTCGCATGCCAAATTCTTCATTAATTGATTTATCGCACCTTTGGAGGCAGCATAGGCAGACAAAGCAGGAAGAGCAACGCCGCCAGCAACAGAAGAGATGAAAACGATGTTTGCAGAGGCAGATGCTTTCAGAAGAGGATATGCCAATTGGCATAAATGATAAGGCGATTCTAAGTTGGTCGACATTATATGATCGTAATCTTCAGAGGTGTGATCACATGCATGCTTCAGTAAAGTCGTTGCAGCGTTGTTTATCTATATCAACCATCAACCATCAACCATCGATATTATTAATTAACTGCATGCATGCATGCTCGCTCAATATATAATCACATTATTGAAATTGAGAGTTACATATGGGATGATAAAAAATAATTTATAGGTAATTTATTCCTACACCCTTATGTTATGTCGGCATATTATTCCATATATATTCAAATAAGACCAGCGCCGGCGGAACATGCATGCATGTTGCTTCAGATTTATTATCACAACTTTAAGAAAAAATTATAATTACAATATAGTACTACTTTGTATGTAGCGTACACACATACGTAGAAATGAAAATAAAGCTCGAAAAGAAACCTTGATGCAATCGTTATAATTAATTATATTGATCTGGATCAATTTATCACGTAAAACAAGATTCTCACATGAAATGACATAATCAAAGATTTGTACTGATTGTCTATACTCATTTAAAATATATTAGCTCTCAATAAATAAATAAGCAAAATGATGCGGATGTCATAATCTAGATACCAATTAGTTTTCCTTACTTGCGTCCAAATAAAAAGTTTATTCATCTAACCTTTTATTTTATTTTTTTGTGGTGGGGGGCGCTAATTTTTTTGACGTCTTAATTAATAAATTTACAAGTGTTTATTCACTTAAAATAAATAGATTACATTAACATTAAATTAAAAGTGTTATATGAAATATACCCACTTTCATAATAAAAAATGAAAATTGTCCATTTTGTAAAAAACATATGAAAAGTGCTCATTTTTAATGTAGAATACCTAAAATACCTTTTTTTTAAAGGTTTGATTTGTCTATTTTTATGTGAATTCATACAAATGGTTGATAACTTATTATGTTTATTTTGAAATTTAGTAGTATTAATTATTTATTAGAAGAAGAGAAGAAGAAAAGAACAAATCACGTCGCGTGCTTGTTTGTCAAAACGAAAGATGTATTGCGAAATCTAAACTCGTAGTTTCAAAGAATAATGTGTTATAAGGTTAACGAGCTAATACCATATCGTGAAAATATGAATTTTTTTAAATATCTGATCGATTTTTGTGAAAAAATGACGTGTTTATGTTTAAAAGACCAGATTTATATATTTCTATGAACTTTGACGATAGAATTTTATTGATTTAGAATGATAATAACACGTACAATATATGCTCAAAAATCCGGTCGTCATATCTACAAAAAAATATGAAAACTTGGTTGGTCTATGTTTACGAAAGATGTGAACGACCGGGTTGTTGATTCCCTATGGAATTTCGCGACTGAATTTTGTTCTATGGATACCTTGATGATATTCTTATTATAAAAATATATTTCATTGTTCAGATGTACAAATGAAAGTATATAAACGTAAAGTACAATGATGTACCAAATTATATAGCGATTTCTTTTATGTGAATATCTAAATGCTCAGAAAGAATTGTATGTATTTTAGCAGAAATTTGAATTTAAATTAAATTGCAACTAGTTTTAATTTTTGTAAGACCTAAAAGTTGGAAGGAAATACTTACCAAGATATTGAGCTTTCCATCAAACTGAGAAGAAACGTTTTTGATGAGATGTTCTCTTTGACATTTAGAGGACAAATCACAGGCAAAACCCTTCACCTCAAAACCTTTGGCCTCCCATTCTTTGATCCTTTCACTAAGCTCAGACTCATTTCTTGAACACGTATAAATCCTCGCTCCAAATCCTGCCAACTCTTCAACTATGGCGTATCTATTTCATTCATTTAATTTGTCATATAATTTATCCATTAATTCATTTCACACACACCCACACACACATATGATCAATCATGATGAAAATTATAAAGATACATATATCTAAACTTAATTCAAAATAATGAAATACCCGATTCCTTTGGTGCCACCGGTTACGAGTGCTGTCATTCCTCGAAGACTCCATCGTTTTAGTCTGTTGCTATTTTGCTCTTCAGATGCCATATATGTTTTCTTTTAACTCCAACTAAGTAATTTTAAGTATTCGGAGAAATTTGGATGTAAGGAATTAAAATGAAGTTGGCTTAGCTTCTTGGCTTGAAATATATAATAGTCTTATTTTTATATATGCATACTCGTAATTATTTTACTACCTCCGTCTCATTAATTGTGACCCATTTTTCATTTTGGAACGTTCCACTAACAATGACTCATTTTTTTATTTGGTAAAAAAATTGCACATGGAATGTTTATTACTTTTTGTGTGATAGGTAAATATTAAGGGGGTGTATTGATTATGGATTATATGAGATTTTTATAGACTTTTAAAATTTTGGATATTCAATTCGAATTTTAAAAAGTAAAGTCTTTTAAAATCTTTAGGTATTCAACCGTCTATGGACTTTAATAGTCTATGGATTTTCATGGATTATCATTCAAAAATATACATAAATTGTAGTAAAAAAAAAACTCTCTAATAACCAGAAATTTCAACGGATTCTCTCAAAAAAATTTACAAACCCGACTACGAATGACAATTTAGCTCCGCTAGACCCAAACCTGACCCGACATTAATATAATTAATATATAAATTATTAATTAAATATAGTATAAATATATTATTATAATTAATATATATATTTTAAATAACATATACAACTAAATAAATTTAGATTTAATATTTATTTACATTTAAAAGTATAATAAATGTTAAAATATATAAAATGCAATTAAAAAATTATTATATATTTCTTATATATTAAAAATAAAAAATATTTTAAAAAATTAATTAAAAAAATTGCGGGCCTGGCCCGAGTCCACCCGATTCATATGGGTCTAGGCTTGGGGCTAATTTTCAGGTCCGACTGGGCCATGGGCCTGTACATATAACCGCGGGTCGGATCTGGTCATAGGAATGTCCGATCCAGCCCGACACGTTGTTATCCATAAACCCGACCCTCTTTCTCCTATTTCGATCCCCTACTAAGAATGATAATTTTACACGGTCCGACTCAAATCTGTCCAAGCCTAACCCGATGACGTTATGGTCGGATTTGGGCTAATGTTTACGCCCGACATATTCAAGCCCAACCCAAATATTTAAATTCTTATATAAAACCATAAATTTAAAATAATATAAATATAATTATTATTTTTAATGTATAATAAAAATAAACTAATAGACATATTAAATAAAATATATTAGTAAAATAATATAAATATCATCATTGTTATTAATGTCTAATAAATATAAATTAACAAACAAATTGATGAATATTAAAATATATAAATATATTTTAAAATAAATAATTATATATAACTTAAATATGTTAAAAAAATAATAAAGTAAAAATAAAATACGAATGTCCGCCCAATCCACATAGGTCTGAGCTTGACCTTGAATTACAAGTTCGGTTGGGCCATGAGCCGAGCTTAGGCCCATCCACAAAACTGCATGTCGGGACTGGGCATAGGAAGTCCGGTCCATCCCTACCCATTGTTATCCCTAGCCCCGTATTCTGTGAAAGTTTATGTACAAAATATATTTTATAATTTTATCAAATCTTTGAAAATATATGTAAATCAATAAAAAAGTTTGTGAAAACTCTAGATGGAGTCTATAAATTTTCTAAATCTATAAACTTTTTAAAGTCCAAAAAAATTCAATAGAATCTCAATTGAATCCCTTAAGCTTCATTGATAGTCGTGTAAAAAGTAAATGAGTTATTATTATCGGGACTAGAATTGAGAGAGTAGTATCTTTGGAAAAGTAGATAGCTAGGGGATGACTCATATGCATAAATGATATTTATTGAGATTGAAATAAATTTTGTAATGTAACGAAGATGATAAATGAATGAACTAGTTTTTTTAATTACATTATTATAACTAAAAAAATATTTTAAAAAATAATATTTAAAATTATTATTTTAATTAAATTACATTATTATAATAAAAAAAATCAAATTTGTTTAAATTTTAAAAATCGAGCTCAAATTCAATTCACTTGTTATTCGATCTAATAGTGAATTTAAATTCGAACTCAGCTCGAGTTTGTTAAATATTCGAGTTTGTGTTCATTAAAAAGTTTGTTTATTAAAATTATTTGTGAACTATTCACAAGTTTGTGAGCTAGTTCGTATATAAGTTCGCGAACTATTGAAAGCTCAATCAATTAAAATTATATTCGAACATATTCGTGAACCTTTCGAAACGAATATCATTAGTCATGATAAATAATATCTTTACTATCATTATTCGCCGGTTGTGCAAAAAAAATTACTTAGAAATATAATGGTCGATTTTCTTCATTTGGCCCGATAGACCAAGATCTGCCCGGTCAACCCGAATCAACTTATTCTGAGTGAAATTTCTAAAAAAAAAAAGTAATATATAAGTCATTCATAAAAAATAAATAACAATTTTTTTTTTCAAAATCAAAATAAACTTCATTGCTAATAATTAAGAATATCTAATACAAAGGGTAGTAGAAAGAATGATTAATCATGTATTCATGAGTTTATTAATTTCTACAAGATTGATCACTCCTGATTATTATTATATATCAACCGTGAGATAATGAATAAAAGAAATGGTCATTCCATTCATTTGTAGGTCGTTCATGCGTACCAACCATTTCCTGATAGTATATTTTAAGCTCGCCGGTCACCTTTTCAATAATCTCAATTGAAATGTTCGCCACAAGTCTATCGGGCTGATGTTGATGTATATATAGACAAGTAATTTAATTTATACAACAATTTATTAACGATAATTTGAAATTTAATTAATTGTGACGATGACATCAAATCTAATTAATTCATTATGTCTCAATCAATTGGACAAAACAAAGTGCATTTAGATACAATAAATATTTGTAAGCTTCAAAGTGCACATACAACAAATATTTGTAAACTTGACTAATTCATTAAGCTCGTTTATATTACATTACCTTTATTTTAAATAATTTATAAAATTTTGGAATTATACCTGTAATAACTAGAGCCGGGCCGGCAAAAATAGGGGGTCTGACTTCTTGTAATTTAAAGGCTTGCCAAGTTGGTTCGAATATTTTTGGACTTCACTATGAACTCAACCCAATTTCAAGTGGGCGGGCTTTACTCCGAACGAGTCTTTTCAAAGTTACGAATTTTAATTTATTTTAAGTAAAAATATTTAATTGACAATTTGGCATTTATTATGTAAAGTAAAATTACTCAATTAATACCTTTAAATGTTAATAAGATTCAAAATAAATAGTGTGTGCGTGTGTGTTAACCAAATGGTAAGAGGTTAATGCAATAAGTTTTGAGTTCGAGTCATCTCTGACTTATATTTGTAATTTAATTTAATATAAACATTATAAGATCATAATTTAAAGTATACAACAATCCCAAAAGAAACACAATTAAAGTTTTAAATGTATTTCATCAGTGATACAAATTATAACATTGCAACCATTATTCAAATTAGATTACAATTCAAAAATTAACAATGAGTGTTTTATTTTATATTATCGGACAGACTCTTTAGTCCTAAACACTAAGCTTGTTAGCTCAAATAGACAAATACCAATGGACCTAATGCTATTTTTGAATGAACTTTTTTTCTCACGACTCATTTTCTCAAGATCAAATCAACTCAAATCTTAAATTTTTTGGACCGGCCTATCGGACGGCATTTTGCCGCCTCTATAGTTTTAGCTTAAGCATTTCTAAAAGCTGTGTTTTGGGTAACTAAACTTATTGGACAATAATGTATTTGACACCATAAACCATTTTTCATATATAATAAGAGAGATAAAGAGAAATGTAAATTAAAAAAATATTTTAACTAGTATAATATTTTGAATTAAAAAAATTAAAATTTATCATCTATAGTATTTCAGAAAAAATGATTTTCATTTTTTATATAAAAAAATATATATACATATATATATGTATATATGAAATTAAATTGAAGATTTGAATTAAAATTTTAAAAATAATTGGGGTGACGGAACTTATTTTTTTGATAGTTTATAAATTGTTATAAGTTTTTTTTGGAGCAAATAAACTACTAAATATATTATTTATCAAATATTTTGTAAAAATTTATAATCTTTACTTTTATTCTATTCATTTGCGCCCCCTAGTTATGTAAGGGGTTGTTGTTTGCAATTTTTGAATTTTATAATGAAAAACTTCACAAGATTAAAAGTATATATGGTTGGTATGCTGTAACAGTAAGAGAATTGGAATATGATGATTCTTTCATTTCTATATCTTTATTAGCTATTCTGGATAATCAGGAATGAAGTTTATTTTGATTTGAAAAAGAAATGATTGTTACATATATATTTTCTGAAAATAACTTATTAAACTCTTTTTAAAAATTTCATGCATGCCAGGTTATGTCAGGCAAGATTGGATCGGTCTCGGTCCATTGGATCAAATGAATAAAATCGATCAATATAATTTTTTAATATTTTTTTGCACAATCAACTAATAATGGTGACAACAATATACCGGGTCAACCTGACCCGTCCTATATGGAGATTCTAACCGAGATCAAATTATTTTTCTAGTAAAACTTGAGCCTAATGTTATTTGGTTTGAATCGCTATAATAGTGAGTTTGAACTAAATTGAACTCATATACACAATTAGGGGTGCCAACTGGTCCAGTACACATTAATCTGAACCGTTTACTTAGAACAGGAAAAAGTGCTATTTTTGGGTGTTGGACATGCCGATTCGTTACAGGTTAATCAGTTCCAGATTGGTTTGATATCAGTTAACCAGCAAAACCATTTAAAGGGACCGTTTTTTAAAATTTACAATATTATATATATATAAATATTTTAATATTTTTAAAATATTAATTTAAATTAATAATAATTTGACATAATTATTTTTAATATTTTTAAAATATCAATTTAAATCAATAATAAAATACACTTAAATTCAAACATATAAATATTTTTATAAAATTAAATTGTTCGCCACCGCTCTATAGGGTTGCTTGCTGTTGATATACATACTAGACACGCAATTTAGTTTATACAATAATTTATTAACGATAATTTGAAATTTAATTAATTGTGATAATGATATCAAATTTAAATGATTCATTATGTCTCAATCAACTAGACAAAACAAAGTGCATTTAGATACAATAAATATTTGTAAACTTCAAATTAAATGCATTCAGATACAATGAATATTTGTAAACTTGACTAACTAAGCTCGTTTATATTACAAAACCTTCACTAAGTTTATTTTAAATATATTACTCCCTCCGTCCACGATTGTTCTTCCCACTTTGACCCGGCACGGGTTTTAATAAATTGTGTTGACTTAATTGGTAAAAGGTAAAATGTATTGAATGTTGTATAGTTAGTGGAGAATGAGGTCCACTTTATTGATGATATGTAAAGTGTATAGAGTAGTGAGTGGAATAAGGGGCCCACATTAATGATTATATATATTGAGTAGTGTGTAGTTAGTGGAGAATGAGGCCCACATTATTGATGATGTGTTGAGTTGTGAGTGGAGTAAAAAGTTGCCAAAAATAGAAAGAAAGTGAGAAGAAACTTGGTGGACGGACCAATAAGAAAAGTTGGGAAGAAAGATCGTGGACGGAGGGAGTATAAACTATTGGAATTATCCATGTTATAATTAGAGCTGGTAAAAATGGCGAGCCGTTTTGTTTTGTTTCTTTTTTTTGTTTTTTGTTTTTTTAATTTTAGGGCATACCAAGTCACTTCGAATGTTTTTATGCTGCAAAATGTGATATTCAATCCAACTTTGTGTACACGAATTTTACTTCGGATGTGTCTTCAAAAGTAACGATTTTTAATTATTTAAAATAAAACAATTTATTGACAATCTGTTATTTATTAAGTGTTAATAAAGTTAAAATAAATAGTGCGTATTTTAACCTAGTGGCAGGATGTTAATGGTGACTTGGCTTTATAATTTTATTTAATGTAATCAATTTTAAAAAATTACAAATAAATAGCTGAAATTACTAAATATAAACATCATAAAAACATAATTTAAAATATATAAAAATTCCCAAAAGAAACATGTACAAAAAGTGTCTTTTATTCATGATTTCATCAAAATCATACCGAATACAACATTACATCATAATTTAAATTAGATAGTAATTCGAAAAAAATAATTAGTATATATTATATTATGGGACAAACTTTTTAGTCCGACCGACAACACTGGACTTTTTAGCCCGAAATCTAATGAGTCCAATATTATTTTTGGTCGGACTTTTTAAACCCGCTATTTTTTGAACTTTCTTTTTTCAAGACTAAACCAACCCATATTCTGAATTTTCTGGACGGACTTATGGGACGTGGCCATTTTGCCGCTTCTATAATTATTGCTTAAGAGTTTTTAAAAGCTATCAAAGTGTTTCGGATAACTAAACTTATAAAATAATAATGTGTTTGAATCATTAACCATTTTATTCACATAATAATCATGAATGATTATTTTTGTAGGAATCAATAAACTCATGAACATGAGATTAACCCATCTATTCCACTTCTCTTGATATTAGTTATTCTTGATGATTATGAATGAAATTTATTTATTTTTTTTAAAAATAATTATTACTTATTTTCTAAAAATAACATTAATTTTAATTTTTTTTTCATGTGGATCAAGTAGTGTCGGGATAGACCGGACCGGTCTTGGTTGTGCCAATTTTAAAAAATCAACCAATATAATTTTTAATAATTTTTTTGCACTATCAAATAATAATGGTGACAATAATATACCGGGTCAACCTGACCGGTGTTGAACTGTAGCTTCAAATTGAGCCTATAACGAAGCACAAATCATTTTTCGAGTCAAACTCGAGCCTATTGGTAGTAGGTTCAGACCGTTATAATAGTGAGTTTGAACTAAATTGAAACCATATACATAATTAAATGTGTCAACTTGTCCGATACAGGTTAATCAAAATCGATTACTCGGAACTGCAAAAAGTGTTGTTTTTGGGTATTGAATTTTTCGGTTTGTTATCGGTTAACTGGTTTTAGACTGTTTCTTAATATATCAATTTAAATTAATAATAATTCAACTACTTTTTCAATAATAATCTAGTATAAATATATTTAAATTTGACTTGGTAAGTATTTTTTATAAAATATAAATTCTTTTATAAAACAAAAAATATTTTATTTTTGATAAATATAAAATTTAAATTAAATATAAATAATTATTTTAATAGTTAAGTAATAAATGATTTGGTAATGATTAGGGGTGTCGCGGTACAGTATACCTTACTAAAATTGTCATACCTTATACCTTACCTTTACCTTCGGTATGAAAAATTTCATACCGTTACCTTACCATACTTTTCGATATACCTTAGTTCGGTATACTTTACTTTCGGTATGACATTTTTACATACCTATACCTTACCTTATTTTCGGTATACCTTACCTTACTTCG
>JAPKLX010000045.1:2307399-2395335 GCA_026898415.1 Leonotis leonurus | reverse complement strand
CATGCGTTATTTAATGGTTTTTGTGTGATAAACATTTATTGAGTATTTCTTGGTAATCGTGTAAAAAGTAAATTAGTCATTATTAGCAGGACGAATATAGAATATTTTGTATTGAATAATATTAAACTATACACAATAAGCAAACATGTCTTTAGTGAGAGTAAAAATTATTAGTGATAGAATTTTAACTTTTAACTATAATTTAATTTTTACTCACACTAAAATTATTTTTGTATAATTCGTGATGGTGTATGTCATTCACTAATACTTCCGTCACTAAATGTTTTTTTTTGTAATGATACTTTAATTTATAATAAATCCTAGTTGAAAAGTGATAATTAATAAAAAATTATTAAAATCTAATATATATTTACGGGCATGCCACATCATTGGCGAGTGTCTTAATCCTGCGATGGAGGAACATTTTGGTATTTAATCAAGCAAGCTCATTAACAGGTTGTGATTAATTGTATGAAAACAATTACTATAAAAACATTAATTAAACTTATAAGGTAGTTGGCTAAGCTAATCCAATAGGTATATTAAATACCAAAAGAAGAAAAGGGAGATTCCCGGTTTGATGATTAGAGATCGATGAATTGATGAACCCGATGCAGTTAAGAAAACCGTACGAGAGCATTTTGATAATCAATTTAAAAAGAGACCTCGCTTAATCTCGGGTTTCCTGGAAGATTTTGTAAGGCGTAAACTATCTGACGGGGATCGAGATTGGATATCTCGGCCATTCTCTAAGGATGAGATCAGAGAGGCGATTTGGAACTGTGAGAGTTGCAAAAGCCCGGGTCCTGATGGTTTTAATTTTTATTTCTTAAAGACGTGCTGGGAAGTTGTCAAGGGTGATCTCGTTAAAGTGATGGGAGAATTCTACACCAATGGGAAAATAGCGAGAGGATGTAATTCTTCTTTTGTGTTGTTGATTCCGAAGAATGAAGAGGCAGTTGATCTGAATGATTTTAGAGCAATCTCTGTTATCGAATGTCTGTACAAAGTCATCTCAAAGGTGCTCGCTCAAAGAGTGAAACAGGTGATCGCCTCTATTAATTCTAAAAATTAAAGTAATTTTGTCGAGGGGCGGTACATCCTCGACGAGGTAATAGTGCTTAACGAGATCATCGAGGAAGCTAAGAGGAGAAATAAGAGAATGATCTTGTTTAAGGTCGATTATGCAAAAGCGTACGATTCAATGGAATGAGATTTCTTGGATAAAATGCTAGAATTAATGAATTTTGGTTCGAGATGGAGGAAGTGGAGCCATGGTAGACTCAACTCGGCTTATGCTAATGTTTTAGTTAATGGAAACCCTTCAAGCGAAATTCATCTCGAGAGAGGTATTAGACAAGGAGATCCTTTATTGCCTTTTCTTTTCCTTATAGTGGCATAATGCTTCATATCCTGGTTGAACGAGCTGTTGAGAACGGGTTACTTGAACCAGCATCAATTGACAACAATGCGACTAGTATTTTGCATCTTCAATACGTTGATGATTTGATGTTTGTTTCTAGTGAAAAGAGAGAATGTTTGGGAGTTCAAGTGCATTCTTAAGTTATTCGAAGTACTTTTAGGTTTGTCAGTTAACTTTAATAAATGTTGTATCTTTGGAGTTGGGATTGATAGAAAAGAATGTGAAATGTTGGTGTCCACTCTTAGCTGTCAAGTGGAAGTTCTTCCAACCAAATATTTGGTAGTTAAGATAGGCGCAAGACTCTCACGAGTTTCAGACTGGATGTATCTGATCGATAAAATAAAAAGAAAGCTAAGTGGGTGGAAGTGTAGTATGGTGGAAGGATTACTCTGACATGTTCGGTTTTGACCTCAATTCCGATTTTCCAACTCTCCTTTTCGATCATCCCTAAAATTGTTCTCTCTAAGATCAAATCTCTGATTTGCAACTTTGTTTGGGGGGAGAGCGGAGTATCTGGAAGATCCTATGGGTCAAATGAGAGGATTTGTGTCTTAACCTTAAAAGTGGAGGTCTTGGCCTAAAAAATCTCAATTGGTTCAATAGGGCATTGGTATGTAATTATGGCATTTTTTAGTGGAGAGAGAGTCTCTTTGGCCTAAAGTGATTAGGTTATGTCATGGAGAGGTTTTTTGGAGTGAGGATGGTTTTGGTTGCAGTAAAAATAGGGGTGGAAAGAATGGGTGGTGGAAGAAAGTTTTGGATTTGAGTATAGCTAATGAGGGGAAATGACTTAGGGAGAACCTTGAACTTGTTTTGGGAGACGAATAAAATATTTTGTTCTGGCATCATATTTGGGTTGGGGGGGAAGCACTGAAAGTTACATTTCCTAGACTTTTTCATCTCAGCAGTAGTAAGGAAGGAAGTGTAAAGAATATGGGCGAATGTGAGAGTGGCTCTTGAGTGTGGAAATTGAGTTGGAACAGAAATCTGCGTGAACGGGAATTGGAGCAAATCGATCTTCTACAGTAAAAAATTGATGGAGTTGTTTTGTCAGCAGATAAAAGTGACGAATGGAGATGGAGATCTACTCCAGCTAGGACATTTACAGTCAAATCGACATATTTAGCGCTAAAAGTTGATGCATCTTTCACACACCAAAATTTATTTGATCATTGACGAGCTCATTTTCCGTGCTCTTTTTGCGTCTTATTTTAGGTCTAAATCGAGTCATTTTTCTTTGTTTGTGTCGTGTTTTGTGTCTGGGAGGGCACGAGTCTAGGGTTGGCAGGATGCATGTCAAGTTGGGAATATTTCCTTCTACTTGGAAGATCTGATCGGGAAGGAAAGTTTGCCAGAACCCTAGCCACCACCACCACGAAAGTCCAAGCCCATGGAGATGCTATAAATACCCCACACTATGAATAAGAGGAATATGCATACGAGGGGAGGGACGACGCCTGACTGTCTTAGTCTAGTTCTTTTATTTTCAATGAGTGTTGGGGAGGAAGAAACAAGTCCCAGGGGCAAACACTTATTTTAAATTTTGTTTTATGCTTTCGGCCTTGCATGGACCATGGTCCTGGCAAGAGGATCTTTTGGTAACAACTCTATTTCCGTATTTCAATATAAGCATGCTTTTGTTTATTTCATTCTTATTCTTTACTTTTTGTATGAGTAATTTATAAACTTAGCTTGGGAAAGATGAATTGAGTCCAAACTTATAACGTCTTGAGAGGTCTAACTGTGCATATAGTTGTATTGGCGTGTTCCTAAAGTGCTGGATCTGAATCCTATACAATTTGATCAAGTCATCAGTGTTGTCTAGCCAGTAGCAGTCTTGGGCAAGATCAAGTTACAACTGCGAGCTGGAAACTCCAAGTTTTAGCGACTCCCTACTTGCCAGCCAGAGGGATCAGTGCGGTGATGTAGGTGGGGACGCCATGGGACGGACGTCTGAGATAGTGTGCCCATGGTTTATGTGTTCCCAATAAATGCCTATTTGGGTATGCTGGAGTAAGCTTGGTCTAGAAGCAATATTGGGCAAGGGGGATAAGGGGGTGAGTAACCTTTACCTTCTGGGCTGAAAAGGTATGTTGGGCGAAGCTTCGGTGGCTACGTGACGATTAAAAAGGGGGCTGCATGAGTGATGCGTTTGGGTGGTAGGAGTAAAACCCCATTCTTACGCTCGCCTTTAACCAATGACATGCCAGTACAACGAACAACTTTGCACTGATGATCAAGACATAAGTCAAGACTCAAAGATTCTAACCCAAGTCAAGTTGCTTTCTCATTTAACTCTCTTAGTGTTTTCTTTTCAGTTATTTACTTTTACAACATTTTACTTTCTGCTTGATTACACTTCTTGCCCAAGGCAAGACCCGATTCAAAATCCCAAATTGTGATATCGAGAGATGAATCCACCAACTCCTGTGGGATCGACCATGTACTTGCCACTAGCGGAACCTAGTGAAGAGTATAGGTTATAAATTTATCTTGACCGGAGTGATAACGACTGGGCTCTATCAATCATAAATGTCTCTCCAAGCTTTGGAAAGCTCTAGCTCCGTTTAAGACTAAAACAACTGCGTGGTGTGTTCTGAAAAGTAGTATCCCGACGTGTGACAATATCATTAAGAGGAATGTGAGCATTCCCCGATAGAGGTTGTCTGTGTTGTGTGATAAAATGTGCCTGAATTATCAAATCATTTGTTTTTCGTATGCGATAAAACAATAGAGATCTGGTAAGGGATACTTAGATGGATTGGATAGTAGTCAGCCTTTCATTCCGAGGCAACAGAGTATTTATAAATGTTCGTCAATCTTGGGCACAAAACATATAAGAAATTTTTGTTCGGTGTTTGGATTTGTATCATTTGGTCTATTTAGAAATGACGCAATGAGTGTAAATTCGAAAAAGGTGTTTGGGATGGAGGCAGAGTGCTCGCGAAGATCAAATCGAGGATGTGGGGGTGAAAAATGACATACAACTCCGATTTATTTAATTCTAATTTTAGTAATTGGTTGAACTTTGAGGTGCTGATATATATATGCTAGTCTTGGATGATCGATCTATATACTGCTTCTAGGGTGTTATAATTTCTTTTACATGTTTTATTATGGTACTTTTGATACCTTGTATTTTCTTCCTAGAATATTCTGAATAAAATTTTCTTTTTCTGACCAAAAAAAAAGTTGAACAATGATTGAGTGTACGAATTTTCTAGCTTTTATTACTTAACATAAAGTATTATCTATACTTAACCTAGCTAGTCCAACGAATTTTCACCTCAAATAATTTATCATGTAAGAATGTAAGAACTATCACATATAATTTTCTTCCCAACAATCATAGTCCTCAAATACTAATAAATAACTTATATATTAGTTAAATTTATTGTCCACCATATATAAGAAAAGTTAATGTAATTAATACTGTAGATATTTATATTACTTTCACAAATCAACAACAATATTAATTCGTATGTTGCACAATTATATTGATCATTCCATTCCATTTTTAATATTGAGATATACATAATTACATATGCGTTAGATTATGAATGCTAACTAATATAATTCACAATAAAATATAAAATGGTATGAATGTTCCAAAAGAATTGGTGCATGTTCATATCTTTCGATTAGCGTAATAATGATTATGGTTCTCGCGTACGTCTCACGACTTTCTCGAGCAAAGTTCATGCAAAACAAGCCTGAAGAAATGGGTGGAATTCTTCGAGAGGAAATTTCGACACTTAAGTCAACACGTAGTAGACTGAGAATCGTTGAGTGTAAATGTAAATGAACAAGAGAGGTTTTGACATAAAATATTATTACCGGATGCTTGTGGAACGAAATAAAGTGTATATATAGTCTTATGAAAGAAAGATATTGTTGAAATTTCCAAGATTTCACAAGGACAAATAAGTAAATTAGTATGTAACAAATACAATATGCGAATAGTATTACCTCAATATCACTTCCAACGAAAACGAGTCAAGTTATTGTAGTCCCTTAAAGATATCAGAGAATATTTACATGTGAGCTAGTTATACGGCGCATGTATCAAGTAGTGATTCTGACAGGATCTCATGTACGGAAGAAAACAAATTTCATGCGTCTCTCCAAAGCCCTAAGCATAATCGTAGAGCGTAGAGGCTACTCTGTCAGACTCCATTAAATGTTGAGATATGAGTGAAGGTCAACCACACACTTCTGCTTGCCACGTGATCATATGAAGGTTAATTGCCTCTGTCTACCACGTGTAGGGATGAAAATTGGGTGCGGCCGGTACGGATAGTAGCTATCCATACCCATACCTATGAACTAAATGGATACAAAATTATACCCACAAAAGTACTCGTGGATATTAAAATCACTCAAACCCACCTCCCGTCGGGTACCCATGAACATGCCAGCCATCGGGTACCCGCGAACCCGGCATCCATCGGGTACCCACAACCCACCACTTGTTGGATACCTATCAACCTACCACTCGTGGATATCCATCACTCGCAAAATATATAATTTCAATATTTAAGATATATTAAATATAATTTTTGGTGATAATTATATATAAAAAGTAGATAAATATGATTCATATTAGGAGAATATGCATGTTTTTTACGGGTATTTCATAAGTATTTCGTGGGTACATTTTTTCGGGTATATGAGTTTCACGGGTATGAATAGTTAATATCCATAATCATACTCATGAACTAAATGAATATTAAATTCTACCCACGAACTTACCCGTGGATATCAAATGTCTTTCAAACCCACATCTATTAGGGTTAGATACCCACAGGTATCGAATATCCGCAGGTAAATTATCATCTCTAGCCACATGATCATTTCTTGCCAAACGAGCAAAGCTTATATTATTTCATGACAATATATATATATATATATATGAGAGGATTATAATGAAAATAGATATGCTTGTGTTAACTAAAAATAAATTTGAACCATCCATATTTTTCATCCAATGGATATAATTAAACTATACTCTAATCAATAAACCCTAGTCAGAAAGAATAACAAATTCTCTGTTTTTAAGGATAAAATATTTTAAATAAGATATATATCAAAATTATCTTTTAATCTGTACCATTGATCTAAATAATTTAACAGTCAATATTTATTTTTAGTTAACTCATACAAAACCATTTTTATTTGATTTCTTCACTATATATATATATATGGAATTGATCAAATGAGAACTAATATTTAGATAGGAACTAGAAACCAATTTGGACAGTTGATCTTTGTATAATCTACTGTCCAAATTAATTATGCATCAAATTTATGCATATAATGTATTAAAATTATAATGAATTGATTAATGAATAAAAATGCATTATCATGTCATGCAATAAAATTCTACGTGCAATGTATCAAAATAATGTGTAACATGCATAATTTTAGTTCCTATGTAAAACTAGGTTCTCATCGGATCTTATGCGTGTATATATATATATATACACTTTAAATTCATGTTTTTCAAGTCGTGAAAATTAATAAGTGTGAATATATAAATGCACTGAGAAAATAAAAGATGATTACCTAATTAATCTTGATAATAAAATAAAATAAAAACTTGAATTCTAATTAAGCATGATAGCAATGTATGAAGAGTCTAAACTCCGATGAACACATCATCATATCTGAGTTTCTACAAGCACGATCGATGACTCTATATATACATACATACACACACATATATATATACATATATATATTACAGATCGAGTCTCTCTGGGACCCTCCACAATTAATTACTAGTATTAATACCAAAACTGTCCCGTTTAATATATTATAGTACCTGCATGGAAGAAGCCAAATTTAAAGTTTCTTATTTCGAGCTTTATGATTTCTTCCTCAATAGAGATTTCAATCTTCAAATTATTTCTCCTCATTAAAACCAGATGTAGACTTGCCATCATCACCCAATAAATCTCTAACATCTCCCTATCTTTCCCTGCACCAAAAAGAACTTAGGTTTTTTTCTTGACTCCTCGAGAAAATAATGGAGCAGGCAAGATATTGGATGTGGGCGAAGCCCAAACCCGAATCGAACCATCGAGTATCGGCTGTGAGCTCGTATGGGGATTCTTGGGAAGAGCAGGCCTTCGCTGAAGACGCTGCTGGAGCCCTAGGAGGCTGCGTTTGGCCACCTAGATCTTATTCTTGCAGTTTCTGCAGAAGAGATTTTAGGTCAGCTCAAGCTTTGGGAGGGCACATGAATGTCCACAGAAGAGATAGGGCTAGATTGAAGCAATCTCCAAACCCTGCAGCTGAGGTTGTACCTCAAAGCCATGCTTTGAATCATTGTACATCCTTCGATGCGCCATACTCATCTCAGATGTGTACCTTCTTGTATAATAACCCTAACCCTAACCCTGAATTCTCTGATGTTGGGCCCTTTGCTTCGCCTCTCTCGCATGTGATTAGGGTTTCTTCTCCTCCTGCAAAAGTTCATACTGAAGAAAAGGTATCATCAACTCTTCGTTTCTTCTCTCCCAACGTTGAGAAAGGCGACAAGGGGAGCGTGACTTTGGAGGATCCTCCTTCTTGGTCGAGTTTTTTGACCGAAAAAAGAGATCGTTCTTCGGATTCGATACTCAAGAAATCTGCAGCTGCCGATCTTGACTCTAGGGTTGAGAAGGAAGATTGTGTCACGGAAGATTTGTCAATGAGCTTGAATTTGATCGTTCGCCAAAGGCAAACGAACACATGTAGCGATGAGGAGGAAGTGGCTAGTTGTAAGAGAAGGAAGGTCGAAGTTGAAGCAAAGCCTCCCTTGACTTTCTTTGAAAAGCTGAGTGCAGTTGATAGATGTCTTCCTCAATCAGAGGTGTTGAAGAAGCTCTGCTCTGCAGAAACTGCTGAGGAATTGGATCTTGAGCTGAGGCTTGGCGATGCTCCAAAGGTGAACTAAAACTATGGGGAATTGAAAGAAAGAAAAAAAAAAGAATTGAAATAGTACTTTGCTTGATTAGCTTGTATGTGTTCTCTCTCTCTTCCTTTTTTTTTGTTATTAGATGCCAAGGATTCTTCAATTTTCTTGAAGGACACTATGACTTATCTCGCTTGAATTCTTATCGAATTTGAAGTTTGTACAAGTGAATCGATTGCTAATCCCATATTCAGAATTATTAAAGCATATGCATAGTTTTCTTCTCCTCTTCTTCTTCTTCTTCTTCTTCTTCTTAGATGATGGATACCATATATATGACATGATTGTTTTGAATATGCAGTCTTGTGTTCATGCCTTTTGTCGCCTGGGAAATCATATACTTTGTCATGTGATGTAAGAATAATTTTCTGATAAAAAAATGCTAAGAAGTGGACAAGTTTTGATTCCTATGTCGTCGATGCTACATGTGAATGTAGATTGAAACTACTCTTGAGTAGCTTTGGCTATATGTGAAAGCAATTAATTGAGTGTCTCTAACTGTATATGTTGATGCATCAATATTAATTCGTATACAAAACTTTATACGGTAGAATTATATAATGGATTAAATTCGTATAGCAAATATATCTATATAAAGAAATTAATTAAACAAAAACCCACTTCACATCATCCTTCACCGAGATCGAAGTCTATATATACATACATATATCCCACTACAGCTAATATTCTTCATTCCATCTTAATTGCATGCCTAGCTACTTCAGGCATTAATCTCTAAGGACCATTTTCTTTCAATTCACATTTAATGTAATACTAGGATCCATCCATCATCTATGTGTGCATGCACTTGTGTTGTGTTTATATGTTTGAGACAGAGAGAGAGAGAGATGGACTAATTTAAATAAGTAAAGAAATAATTAATTAGTTGATCGATGATGAAGCTAGCAAGTGAGAGAAGCTGAGCAGTTTTCCCGACTGAAAAACCTCACTGACAGAAGATGTGTTTAAATTTGTACATATATTAATGATATAATCCAAGAAGAAAGACAGAGAGTTGAGTTAAGAAATTACAAGTACGTACATAGAAAAGTCAGATTACAACACAACATGGATTCCCTTTTGCTTGGTAGTATTATGCATGCCTATCTGTTACTGCCTGCACAATAACTCCATGCACTTGTGTTCTCTTCTTTCGCTTTTCCTCTCAAATCCTTCCAAAATTGCCACCAACTACAACAGAATCAATCCCATTTAAGTATTTCTTACATACCCTTTTCTATTCACTAACCGAATATTATTGCATCATCCCTCTTAGGCGCTAACTTCGCGTCCTTTGTCTTTTCCTCTCTACATTATTGCCATCCTTTATCACTATTTATATAATATAATATATGAACATGTGTGTGTGTTTGTGTGAAAGATAGAAATTAAGAGGGAGAGATAGATAAAAAAAAAACAAAAAAAAAACAACAACTTAGTAATAGAGATCTAGGGGTTATTGAGAATTAATTAAAGAATATTTTATAACCCTAATTAAGCAAACCCTACCTAGCGACTAGCAGCAGTACTGCTAGAGTAAACTATAGTCAAATTCAAAGAAAGGATCGTTGATATATATATATTCTGCTTCCTTTCTTTATTAATTAATTAATATTTGCACCAAACGAGTTGATTTTAATTTCCCAGGTTAGGTAGCAAACAAAGGCCACTTTACCTAGGGTTTAACGAGAATTATACCCTCTTCATTAATTTATTTCACAACTCTTAGATAATAATATTATTCTCCATTTATGTTATCAGTAATATCGATATCCATATCCGTGATTCTTGATTCTTAAAATTAACTATATATTAAGTAATGTGTGGTTTTGAGAGTTTTTCTCTACATGATTTTCTTGATTTTTTCCCTTGTCTTTATAGCCTAGGTATTCTGATTTAACACAATTACTAACCTTTATATAATAGATAAATATATATTAGGTTGGAAACAGACATTATAGTTCGCTTTGATTTTGTCGAAGGCTGTGTATAAGTGCAAAAAGGTTTCTCAGTTAGGCTGGCCTTTGTTTGTCTTGTTTGAGTAAATTTATCAACTTCTGATCAAGTGCAGAGAGATTTAAGTGAAGTTATGTTGAGATGAGCACATGGGGTATCAAATGTCTCATTCTAAGATATATATTTATATTAATTAATTCTTATACATATTATATACACAGAGAAAGAGAGAGATAGAGAGGCATATAGATACAAAAATATGTATATGTGTGTGTGTGGAGACAGCTTACCATGGAATTTTAATTTAGTGAAAGGAATGGGGTTATAATTCCTAGCTAGGCTGTTGGTATATTGCTCTATATAGAGTATTTGAGACTTCCAAGATTATATACATATTAATTAAACTTAGAGGAATAAATGTTATTGATTCCAGAATTTAGCTGTTATGTTTCTGATTTGTTTATTATTTTGACAGCTGTCAGTATATCTGCATGGCGATGGGGATATCAAGATCAGCATTAATTGATTCGAATTAATAATATTTTTAGGTCAGTAGGCATAAAAAGTACAATTTACATAAATATATATAATTCTAGTGGATCGATAGTTTTAATTTTTGGCCAAGGCTGCTAATGTAATGTATTATGATTAAATAATTAAATATTATGTTTAATAATATTTCTTTGACATCATATTTTGGTTGTACATTGGATGTAATATCATACGGAAGATATGTGGTAATAAAATACACCTCTCAAACAAATGCAGAATCGTCCTTTTATATGTTTGTTTTCTGAAGCACGTAAACACAATTTATTTGGGCCCAAACGTGCTTTTTGGAATTCATTTTTCAAAATCCAATTTTTGGATATACTATTGAAAAATGTACCAGTTCTATCAAGAAATAATTTGTATAAGAAAATATATCTTTGTAGTAAGTTGGTGTTTTGTTTTTTAAGTGAGACTCGATAAGGGATTAAGCCTCATTCAAGTAGCTCGTTTTCTTGTTAAGAGCCCATTATTGGAAGAGGATATGGTCTCAAAGTAATAAATAGTCCAAAATCCTTTATATGGACTGTGATAATGGGACTTTTCATTTTTTTATATTTATGTTCCATATATAATATATGTTTCAATCTGTGTTTAGTTTGGTTCAGTTGATTATTTTAATTGGTCAGTTTAACTGTTTGCTTTTAATAATTATTTTTTCTTCGTATTGTGTAAATCTGCAGTCAAATGAATTGTTTGATATAACTGAGATAGAAATTGGAGAAAAAAAAAAGTTAGTCAATAACATTTAAAATGTGCATCTAAATAAGCTTTGGAGGTTAATTGTACTAATTCGCTTATGGCTGATTCTAAATTAGCAAAAAAAATAAATAAATAAAGTAGTGAAAGATAAAATATTACCACAAACTTACTTGGTTGTGCCCGTGCAGTCCAAGGGAGGGGAGAATTTACACTTATCTAGCACTGGGTTTAAGCCTCCAAAATTTGTAATTATATATATATATATATATATATATATATATATATATATATATTAAAGTCTCGATACAACATCAGTCCACCTTAAAATTTTTGTACATGCATGAAAAATATAGTGCTTTGAAAATTTTATTTTTTAGCTCACCCTAAATACAAATCCTGGATCCGCTCCTGGCCCAAAGTTCGTTAATTACAGACCCGTTGCATGTTCCTGTTGGGCCGGCTACAAGAGCTCGAGCTAAGAAATTCAAGTAGAGCTTAATGGGTTTAATCCAAGAAGTATGGAAACAAGAACTGTCCAAGAACCCATAAGAAAAATTGGACCGATCAGCCCAAGAATAATCAACCTTATTGTGGCAAATGGGCTGGAGCTTGAAGTTAACTTATTAGCTTGTATTTTCGAGACATGTTGGGCCATGTTTTCTATTTCTTTATGTTCTTTTAGCTTCATGGGTTTTTAGGCCTTTTTGGACATGAGTTTTGTTGCCATTATAGTTTGGGTCTTTTTTGATTTATTTCCTCCTAACCTAATTTAGTTCCCGTCTATAAATAGGCTTCTTATGTGATGGACGAAATCAAACTTTTATCTTTAATCAAATTCGTGAGTTTATTTCTATTTTGAGAGTTTTTGAGTTTCTCTTGGTTTTGCCAAGACGAGTTCATTATCCAACGTATCAACGAGATAACCATCCCTCGTTGTGTGTCATTCATCGTCCCTGAGTTGCTGCATTAACTATCTCGTTGAGAGATAGACGATATATTGATCTATATCACTTCTAGGGTTAGATTTAGAGCTTTTGAGATTTCCATTGGTTCGAGTTTTCTTTTCAATCTTCCGTTTGAATCGTTTGATTTTCAATACGATCGATGATCGTATTGTTAGTGATTGTATAAATTTTAGATATTAAGGTATTATTCATAATAGGTATGAATTCTCAAATTCAAATCATTCATATATGGTACACTAATGATTATAATTTATATATTACAAATTTTATAGTTATTTTTCGTCTTTTACAATCTTGTATCTATGTTATTTATCTTTTACTCTCCTCTATTTTGGGTCATAAAATTATCATTGTTTCTCACATGACATTGAACATGTAAGCATGCAGCCATTCCAAACGCATGTTAACAAATTAGTATTTACTTCGTTAGTGTTGGCTTTAACAAGTTAGTATAAATTAATTTGTTACGATTGATAGTCTATTTTTATTATCTTTTCAGCCCAATTTTAAGTTAAAGCCCATTATTATTTTGGAATGAAAATGAAATCCACCAAAATGGGTTGTAATTTATGAGCAATGAATAGTATACATGCAATTCTCTTTTTCCAAAACAACCCCCTTGATTCATGCTCTCAAATTGCTTCATCCTCCGCAAATCATCTCATTGCTGCTGCAATTCCACCGCTTTTTTCATAGAGAAAATCTCATATTCCACCATTCATTTACTCGAAAACACCGTTCAACCAACCAAGAAAATAACAATTTTTACCAAAATCAAAATTTACCCTTCGCCTATCTTCTTTTAATTTCTAGCTTAATTTGTAGTACTATTTTTTTGTATAAAGATGTGATTCCTTCATTGAAAGGAATTTTAGTTTTAGCCTTCCTTTTTGGGTATTTTTAACTCCTCGATGTGATAATTATACTCATCGATTTGGACTTTGTATAATGATAATGATTTATGATACTTGAAGATGAAGATGGAGATGAATAATTATAATATTTTATTATCCATAGAGATAAAAATGTAATTTAACATTATAGCTTAACTAATACATGAATTTTAGTTATTATATAACAAACAACAGAATTATATTATTTTTTAATTTATCTTATTTTTTTAGTTAAATTAAACAGAACTTGATAAAACCTAACTAGTCAACCAAACGGGACCTTAATTGTGTGTTTTGAGATTAGGTAGTTAAAGGTGATTTTGGGGTTGTGCGGTCTCGCACAAAACTCGTGATTTTCGAGTAAAAGAAAAAGGGTTATATATAGAGTGTAAATTATGTACAGTAAAACCTCTATAAATTAATAATATTGGGACCATGAGATTTTATTAATTTAGAGAGATATTAATATATCGATAAATTAATATTTTATTAATTAAAAGAGTGACTTTTTAAATTTAACAAATTTAGTTCATATTTATTGAAAATAAATAAATTCATATATGTTTCATTTATTATATTCATGCAACACCAAATTCTTTGTAACTAATTAAATATAACCATATACAAAATTCATTCAAATGAAGCAATCTCAAACGACTCAAGTGAGACGATCTTTGAAGAGAGCCTCCATGAGCTAGAGAATATGATTAAGGATGTTGGTTATCGCAATGAAATGGACATCAACAAATTGGTAGACTATCCAGGTGAAAATGATGACTGTTTAATTGATCAAAATTATGGAGAAAATTGTTGCTGATATTATTGAAAATCCTACTAATGATGAAGTTGAAGATGATTCAATACTATTGGAACCAGTCACGCGAAAGAAGGCTTTGAGGACGACAACAACTCTTCACAATTTTTTGTTGCAGCTAGAGAACTCGACACCGAAAGTTTTGGGTGCAATTAGAAAAGTTAAAGATGAAATACAATTAGATTTAAATTTTAATAAAAAGCAATTAACAATAAATTCATATTTTAGCAAATTATCATAGTAATTATAATTGTAATTTTTATGAATTATTAATTTAGAGTTTTAATGGGACCTATATTTTATAAAGGGATTTTTCGGAAAATTATTATCTTATTATCTTATTATCTTATTGAATTTGATGATTTTTTACAAAAGCCCAAGTCGGGACCGGAAGATTTTATTATTTTAGAGAGTTTATTAATTTATAAAGTATTAATTTATAGAGGTTTTACTGTAAAAAGAAAATAAAAATTATAATTATATTCATTGATTAATATTAATTTACGTTTAATAAACATTAGACGTATTTTAATTAATAATATTCCTTAATTATAGAATTTAGTGTATAATTTTAGTTTAAATTATATAGATTATATGTTGCGAAAATAATATTATTTTTCGTTTTTTCTTTGATGCATTACTCGTTCTTGTTTTCATACATTACACATCTTTTTCATTTGAAAATTTTATTTTGTGTTTCATTGATTTCAGAAGAAAAATGGAAGAATGTGCTTATGGTGCATCACATGGTGACGATACTAACGGGTTGTCGAAAATTTTGATACAGGCTTGACATTTACACATTCAGTGACTCTACTTTCCCGATTAATAAATGAACTAAGCAAAAATCATTTTTTTCGCAGCAAAAAGAATTCCGAGGTACTTGAAAGGTACAAAGATTGAAGGTATCGAATTCAAGAAAGAAGGAAATTTCAGTCTTATTGGCTACATGGATAGCGATTGGTCGGGATCGCTAGATGATCGAAAAAGTACATCTGGATATGTGTTCTGTCTTGGAACTAATTAATGTTATCTCTTGGAGTTCAAGGAAACAAAAATTTGTTGCACTATCTTTTGCCGAAGCAGAATACATCGCTGCCATCGAAGCTGCATTTGAAGGCATTGGGCTAAGTAGATTACTGAAAGATCTGATGTTCAAACAAGATGGACCTACTTCAATTTCTTGTGATAATATGTCAGCAATTTCCTTGACAAAAAATTCAGTCTTTCATGCAAGATCGAAGCATGTTGAGTTGCGACATCATTTTATTAGTGAGCTTGTGAAAGAAGGAAAAATATGCATGAAGTTTATCAGCACAAATGATCAGCCAGCTGATGCTCTGACAAAAGCATCTACTTCCGCCAAATTCGAGAAGTTCAAAAAGCAACTCAGGATATCAAATTAAGGATGTGTGTTGAAAGGTTAATTAATTTGCAATTCATTGAATGAAGAAGATATATTGAATGACAGAGAGTTGAAGAGAGTTTAGAGGTGATGCAGTCAAAATGATTAATTTCAAGTGAATTAATTAATGGTTGAATGTCTTTCTATATTCATGTACTCTAGAGTTATCCATTGCACAGTATATATATTGTTGTTCTTCTCTGTAATCATCATCAAGAAATTTTACAAAAGCTAAATACAAAAAGAGTGAATTGTAGCTACTCCAAGTTCTACCTAAATTCCCTTCTCGACAAAACTTACAATTTATCATCAAAAGCTTCTACACCCAACAATATATATACACACATTTGTAAACAAACGAATTAAAACATGTTTGCAAACTTAAGAAACCGAACATTATCATATTTGATCTCGCCTAGTTTACTTTTTCCGAGCCGTATCCTAAATAACTTGCAAGCGTGTACGTGCGTTATCAACTCTAAGAGCATATGACAAATTACTTGTTACATATCTCACACTACCTAAGTTCAAATCCCTGCTGACAAATTTTTAGGTTTAATTAATGGGTTCGCGATAGGAAAAAAAATTATATTTAATGAAAGGGTCACAATCTACTGTCTATATCTGAAAATAAAACTGTATGATCAATTAAAATACCATAATTTATTAAATTAATTAATTTTATTTTTAAATTAAGATATAATCCAATTTAAATTTATCCCGCCACTTATAATCGAATTATGTAACAAAATGGGTGTAATAAGGGTCCATTTGGTATCATGATTAAGGCCTGTTGGGTAAAAATAGACTTGGCTCATCATCCATTTGGTAGCAAATGCAATAAACTGTCAGGCCCGGTTTAGTTGAGTAAGCCCGTGTTAATAGCCTAGTTGTAGAAGGTTTATAAACCCAACACATACCTGATATTAAAATTAACCCAGATGAACAGTAGAAAGCGGGATTTTTCATTCTTCCAAAATTGCCCTTCTCTTCATTTCTTTCTCTTTCCTCGAAACACAACAACTGGAGTGCAAAGTTTATGTTGGTGTGGCGAAATCATCTACAATTCATCACTGAAGTACTAATTCACGCAAATCTGGTGGCGAAGGACCTTAATTACTTTGGTGCTGGCTTGTTTCTTCCCTCAATGGTACGGCTAGAGTTTATTCTTCACTGAAGCTTGTTTTTTTTTTCTTTTTCGAAATGGGTATGTGAAATTACACAATTTTAATGATGTTTGATGATGAAATTTGTGATTTTTATTTGATTGTGCGTCTGGATTGGTTCGATAATGGTAATAGTTAGTAGTTTCATATGCATTTTAATTGGGTATGTGTGGAACCCTAGTTTTTAAAGTAATTTCATATACGAATTTATGGAACCCTTGTTTTATAATGCAAATTCAGATTGTGTGTTTGTTGAACCCTAGTTCTGGTAGAAATTGTTCTTGAACATGAGTGGCCATTAACATTCTTTAGACATAGCTAACAATTAGGTTTGAAAAGGAAATCTCATCATCTATAATTTTCATAATTTAAAGGTGATATGAAGTGTGATAAAATCTATAAATGGGACGAAAATGTGGGGGTTTGATGCAAAAATGTGTCTTTGTATCTTATCTACACACATTTGTGTTTGCATCTACATATATGTATATCTTTGTATCTTATCTACATAAATGTTTGTGCGTATTGTTTTAGTCGTGATATGTGTTCGTATGTTTATGCAGAAAACAGGGACCTACATTTGTGGAGATAATTGGATTTGTTTTAATTGCTTATATTAGGAAACCATGAGGCCTAATAGGAGAAATGAATATATAGCTCTCATGATTGTTGAAATAATGAACACATACTTAGTACAAATGTGTGTGGTCATAGATTACCTCATTAATATAATATCTAAAAAAAAAAGAAAAGAAAAAGAACATCCGACGACATGTATAGTATGGTTGATAGGATCCCTAGTCAAGTGAATCACTTGAATAGACTAGTAAAAATTAGTAATGCGAATTGTATCATTAATTTACGAATAGATCGAAATACCTTTGGAAAATTATGTATGGTATTAAAAGAAGTAGGGGGATTAGTTGATGGAAAATATGTGAGTGTACAGAAACAAGTAGCCATGTTTGTAGGAATCTTAGCACACCATAAGAAGAATGGTACCATATCTTTTGACTTTTCTCGTTCTGGAGAAACCACATATCAGTACACCCATTTGATTTTAGGAGCCGTCTTAAAGCTACACACAAGATTACTTGTCAAACCTATACCGGTTCAAGAAGATTGCAACGATTTCAGATGAAAATGGTTTAAGGTAAATTAAGAAGAAATGTATATAAAGTAAAATTCCCATAATGTTTTTACTTATGAGTTATAAAAATTGACATGATAATTATTTTTATAGGGTTGTTTAGGTGCTCTAGATGAGACTTATATTAATGTCACTGTCTCTCCTCGAGACAAACCGAGATATAGGTCCCGAAAGAGTAAAATTTCCACAAATACGCTTGATGTATGCGATAGAGATATGAGATTCGTTTATGTGTTAGCAGTTTGTGAAGGATCAGCCGCAGATGGAGGGTACTACGAGATGCTGTTAATAGGCCTACAGGTTTGAAGGTTCCGAGGGGTATATTTTCTTTTTTAATTATACACAATCGAAGTAATTACATCTAAAATAGTGTCTCACATAATTTGTTTAACTTTAGGTTGATGTTATCTATGTGATAATGGGTATGCGAACTCTGAAGGTTTCCTAACGCCTTATCCATTTGAAGGAGTGGGGCCCTAATAGTGCGAAACCAAAGAAATGACAAGAATTATTCAATCTACAACACACTAGGGCAAGAAATATCATTGAGCTTGCTTTTGGAGTTGTTGATCATATTGAACTAATGCTTGATGAAGAAAGGAGGGATGCCACTAATGAAGATGTAGGTGATGAGTTTGTGGATATGGTGGAAGCAACCCCATACTAGACAAATGCACGAGACATAATGGCTCAAGAAATGTGGGATTCATATAATGGTGGGAGGGATTAATTTTTATGAATTTGTAATATTATGAGTGTGCTTTTTAGAGAATAAACTTGTGTAATGTGTATTTATGTTTTGATAATTTTTGATATTTTTTCAATGAACTTGTAATTTTAGGAGTGTGCTTTTTAATTGTTGTACTTGTGTAATGTTTATATATTATGTTGAAATTTATAAATTTTCCAAGTTTCATCTTTTTTGTGTTGGGTTGTAAATAATTAATAACGTGTACAGGTATTGAGAAATGAATCTTGAAGAAGACACAAAACCTATTTCTACATGTCATTGTGGAGCGGGTAAGATGAATATATTTATTGCAGGAAACAAAGCTGACCATCCGGGGCACATGTACTACTAATTTCCACTTAATACTAAACATAAACTTTCATTTATGTGGTGTGATGAATATCACAGTAAACGGGATAATGGTTTTATGCCGTCTTATGTGTTAAACCAATCTTGGAAGCCTCCCAATTCCTCCAGCTTTTCTCATGGTGAATCTAGTGCTACAAAGTGCTTAATTGAACCAGAGAAAAGAGGCTCTAAGTCACGATTCAAGAGTGACTTAGAATTGGGAATAGCTTTGAGTTTCATGGCTTTGGTTATATTCATTTTAGGTGTTTTACTCGGATTTATAATTTCAATTAAGCTTGATATGTAGTACTATGGATGTTGAGTTATGTTGGGAATAGCTGGACTTTGTAATTTGCAACATTATGGATCGTTATCATTGTGTAACTATGGATCGTTATGTGCATTTGTATTCGTACTGTATGTTCTTACGTTCATGTGGATGTAAGGAAGACATAGTTCGACTAAAGACACATAGTTCGAGTACAAAAAAACCACAAAAAATTATAGAGGTGCTGCATACGCTATTGGTGAATGAGGCTTTTGTTGCAGTTTTTTCTAAGTGTCCGTCTGTTTCCAGTAATTATTCTCATGTTTGAGAAGTTTGTTTCTGTTTGTGAATTCCTACTGAGTTTTGTATTCTTATTCAATTGATTTTTTCCTTGTCATTTCTCTGTATCATCCGAGTTGTAATACAAAACATTCTATAAATGGTGAATTGGTGGATTAGATTGATTGGTTTCATTTGATTATTTGTACCATAATATGCATTTCAAATCTTGATTTCATTCAAACTTGTACGCTAAAATATGCAGTTTAAATCTAAAATAAGAGGATATAAGATTGAAACACTTTATATAGCATCTCTCATGCTTGAACACATCAAATGATAAAATACAGAAGTTGATGCCTTCTTAATAGGACTAATTCCAAACCAAGTGTGGAAATATGGAGAAAGTGCGTGCCATCTTTGACGTTGACGTCGCTATGGTACAGAAATGTGGATGGGAGGGTGATGGGAACACCTTTCTTGGTCTGCTCTGTGGATGCGCTCATAGTGGTCTCGTTGATGATGGGCGTCGGATTTTTAATGGAATGAGAGACGTGTGTTCTTCAAGTCCTACTATTGAGCATTATGGAAGTATGGTTGATCTTCTTGCTCGTGCCGATTTATTAAACGAAGCTCATGATATGATCTTGAGTATGCCGATGGACTCATGATATGATATAGGCCAAGGTCTCGACCCACCCTTGTATCGCAAAATAACAGCTAAGATTTATGTTGCAGAGGTGTCCTCCTCTACCTTCTCCCTGTATATCAGAATATCAGATTATTTTTTATCCTCTTTTAAGGCTTCCATGATCTTTCAAGTATCCATGCCTTTGTTCATTTGGTCGAAGTACCTGATTTTGTGCTTCTATAGGAATACCGTGGTTGGTTATATACAAGTAGTTTCATTCTTGAATGAGATGTGTTAGTTTCACAAGTCATGTGATTGAGAATATTTTCTCAAATGGTAAATATTTGTTTATCTTGAACGTGACTTGAAAATAGATGGTGTCTATGTATAATTACAGTACTGTAATTTTATTCTGAAATTGTGTATTTCTGCATATGTTGTCAAACTACACCAGAAATATTAAATTATATATGAAAATTGTGTGTTACTAAACCAGACCCATACTTTACATGTATGGAATTTAAATGTTATGAATAAACTGTTTTATTAAGTAAGTTTCTCTTAGTAAAAATAGAAAATCATATAAAACAATCATCAGATTTTATTTTCCAATGCATCCAAAATTTAAGTAGATATGTAGATATAGATAAGTATTTTGAGTCTCACAAAACATTGACAAACTCTCACTAGAAGAATAAATGAAAGTAAAGCGATGAAGGAGGAGGTAAGCAGAACACCAAATTTCAACACAACCATGTCATCGTCAACTACATACGAAATTTCAACACATTATGTGGCTAGCTAGCAAATGTCTATAAGGACCATAACACCTTATCAATGTATATAAATACGTATTAATTTATTTATTTTTTCATACTAGCATACTGTATTTAAACACGCATAATTTTCCAAATGAAAGCTCATTTTTAAGAACAGAACATGGAGCACGATATAAAATATCAAAATGCAGACCAAATTTACTCATCATAACATTCTTAAAAAGCAAGAAACAACATCAGCAACACTCGAAAATATATATGTACTCCTGTTTCATCAACTATCTCCAGCAGACTTGACTTCTTCTCTAGTCTTGGTTGGGTCTGAAGGAGATGGAGAGCCTTCTTGGCCCATATAATAGTTTTCAAACCAAGCATCACACAAATATCATAGGCAAAATGGATATATTATATCAATACTTCATAAGCAAATCCATTACAAAAGGTTTATCACAAGCATGACGTATGATGCAACTGATATCACACAAAATACAAAATATCACATACGTCCAAAATATACCAAACTTACGAGTACTGAAAGTTTTCCAAAAAGTGTATGATTTAATAAATTACAGTGTCTATTTCAAATTAGTGTTCAACAACCAAGCCACGTAGTGAGGCTTTGCAAAGGTCGACATTCTCTTGAATATCTTCAACTTATCCGCTTGTGATCCAAGTATACCACAAACTTCAAAACGATCCTCCATTGTCAAACTAGGTAAACCACAAAGTTCTTCAAACGTATCCTCCAGTGCTTTATCTAGAGGAGCTTCGTATGCAAGGCTATCGACCAAAGAAGCTAGCCTCTCGTCGGCCTTCCAGCCAATATCTACCAGTATATCACATACACCAGAAATTTGATCTTTCCCATTCAACTTCTTACGCTTAGCCACTGGCTCCTCAGTTGTCTTCCCGATACCACACATGCTCTCAGCCGCTACCTCAATCTCATCTAAATCATCCAAATCCACACTGAAGTTAGTCCCGTTCAACCCTTCACCAAGGTTATCTTCGGAGCTCCTCACTTCATTCCATGCTTCTCCGTTATCACCCGCCATTTCTCCGTTCGCACGATCCTTCCCGAATATTTCTTTCCAATCATCGTAGTATGGTCAACTCTTGTACCTCATTGCCCTTGCGTTGGGATCACTCTACAAAACACAAGCATTTTCAATTAATAGGGGACTGAAAGTTCATATTATAATTACGAATTATTAATAGCCCGACATACCTTAACAATCGCGTCCCAAGTTTCATCCTCGCAGTCCACTTTGAAATTTCATTTAACATTAAAACCAACTCCGCTTCGATTGAGTACATTTGCAAGTGAGTAATAGTTCTTCTTCCAACTCGACAGTTTGCTATTGATATGTGGCGACGACTTCAGATCGGTGTTGGGAAAATGCTACTTCATCGCCTCCTCTAACTTGCCCAGATACCCTGCTCTAAAACCATTATCGTTTTTCCACCCTTCCGTAATCAACACTTTTAACGAGGATATTAGACATGTCTCTTCCGCTTCAGTCCAACATCTTCTACCCTAATCACTTTTTTTATTCTTGTGATTTTGAGAACTAGCACCTATATGCAAATGTAGGAAAACATACAACTTCACCACACACGAAAAGTAAAATACAGAATACAATTGTGGATAATCCACAATCCACAACTTCTGGATTCATACCTTCTTGCATATGGCTCATTGTTTCGATATGAATATGAATAAAACGCCAAGAACAACTCGACTAAACCTGGGGAAAACAAAACCCACAAAGTACAGTTTATCAAATATCTCGTGAAACTTGCTCAAGTTAAATTGTCCATGTAATACTCACAAACCATTTCAACATGTCCGAAATATGAATACTCAACATACGAAAACAGATTTTTTTCAAACAAAATGAACATGCCCGAATCAATTTCATCTGAGTTTTCAAAAAATTAAAAATTCCTACAACTTGAATCACATAAAAGGATAGAAATCATACAAAATGATAGAACTGATGTTATCGAAAGTGCTTAACTTACGGGTCTCTCTGTTGTCTTTCCTTCGGCGACGACTGGGTTTTGATTCCCAACTTCTCGTACCAAGCGTCGTTTGATAACCCTAGGACAAACTATTGTGTTAAAAATAGAAAATAGACAAACAAATGGTGTAAAAATTATATTTATATATGATGGGCATTATCGTAAATTAGTAAAAAAAAATTAACGGCAAAATAGTAATACCAATGCTTCATCTCAAGTTTAAACTCTTCTACCAAAAAAGAAATAAATCTTATCTCACTTCTTAACTTATCTACCAAACAAAAACTCATATTAAACTTAACTCCCCATATCCTAACTCCTCATACTAAATTTAACCTATGCACTCCCATCCTAACCTATCTACCAAATGGACCCTAAGTGAATTGGTCATGCATATATTAATTATCATCTTTTATCCCCCACTTTATTTAATTTAGATAAATTTGATTAATAAAATATATTTAAAGAAAAATTAAGATTTGAGTTAAGTTTGGATATATAATTACGATGATAAAATAGAAGAGTGGAGTGGAGACATTAATTCTTCTAGTATGGAAGAGTCGGCGTCACAATATCATGCGAATTGCTGATTCACATAACACGCTGCCGTCTCCTGACTTAAGTATATCAAAACAACTCCACACTCCTCCACGGCTCCACCTTTTTTAAAAAAATAAAAAATAAATAAATAAATGACCCATTTTCATCTTTAAAGTGGATCGGTACGCTTAAAAATTCTAGCTGTACTGATAGCATATCGAAAATTTTCGGTATGTGATTACTCATACCGTTACCGTACTGAATATTTCAATATACCGAAAATTCGGTATCGAAAAAATTAAATACCGATACCGTACCGATTTTTCGGTATACCGTACCGAATTTCGGTATAATATACAGAAAATAACAGTTTTCATACCAAAAATTATACCAAAAAATTATGATTTTTTTAATTTTTTTATACTACAATTACTTATTAACATAACACAAGTGCACAAATTATAAATAGAATATATATATATATATATATATATTAATAAGCATATTAATATTAATTGATACACAATTATTCCATATAGCTTTCGAGTAATTTTAAAAATTAATAATGTAAAAAATATTATAATACAGATTATCAATATATAAAATATATAGTAGGAAATTATATTTTAATCTTATGTTTGTTAATAATATTTTAAATTTATTATAATTGTATCTTATTAATTAATTAATAATTTAATATAATTAGTTCATAATAAATAAACTTATAAATTAATAAATAATCTACTTAACTTATTACTGATTTAAAATATATCAAAATTTGATTTGTATTATCAAAGGTATTCGGTTCAATTTGAATATTCAATTTAATTTTTAATATACGTATATATAATTAATTATTCATTAATAGCCAATGGAATATCATAAAATTTTATTTGTATTTGAATATTAATCAAATCATTTTTCTAAATATTCAAATGATAAAATATCGAATACGAATACGACTATTCGAACATATATACTGAATCAAATTAAATTATTTGATTCATTTGCAACCCTATTTATGAATAATATATATACATATATAATTACTTAATTTATAGATATATACATATATGTGATTATGATCACAAAACAACCGTGAAAGCAAAGATGAAAGATAATTTTCTTTAATAACATGTCATCAATATATATTTTTTAAGTTTATATTTAAATTTAGATTTTAGCTAAATATAATATACTCTTTATTTTTATGTTATAATACTTTTTATCAAATATTTATATATGAATTTTAAATTATGAAAGAAAATAAAAGTGTTAATAAAATATTAATATGTTAATATATTTATTTATATTAGATAGATTTATACAATTATTATATTTATTAATGAAACATTGATATTTTTATTATTTATTTATATTATATACATATTTAACAAACATATATAAATTAAATTTGAAACACTACTACATAAAATATAATACAATTACTATCTTTGTTAGTATATTTATTCTCATAATTAAAAGTTAAAAAAATAAAAAATATATATATGTATATATTATATTTGTAATATTTTTCTTCAATAATACTATAACATCTTGTATATTATAGTTATATTTAAATATTAAAATGATCTTAATTTCTGAAATTAAATGGTTAATTACAAAGTGTGGCTGCGGTTGTTAATTAGCCTAAACCTATGCGCACATCATCATTAATCAAATGTAATTAAGTTTAGTTTTTGTTCCCTAAACAGGATCCATGCATGTAAATAAATAACCAAAAGCAAATTTTAAAATTTTAAAAGAAAGGTAGGAGCTAGTATATATATAACAAATTAAGTCCACCCATTTTCCTTTTCTTTTTTGTTTATAGATAGATTGATTAATTTACATTGATGATAAACTGAATCTTTACATCAAACAAAGTTATCGTTGACTTTTAAAATATATATCCTCCTCACGGGTGAACTAAACTAAAATTAATTTAAACCGTCGTTCATCCCATCTGCACGGTTTGCTATATTCATCAACTTCAACTTAATATATATGCTACTTATTATAAACAACGTCCAACTACGTTACATTTTGAATTGCTCGACTCAGTTATAAATTATTTTTATGAACAATTTCATATTCACACTTTATCAGCTATGTCTTCTCAATAAATAAATAAATTTCCTTCAAAGATTAATTAACAATTGCTCGAATGGCCACACCTTGTGCACGAAAGTGGACCACTCAACAATTATTAATAATATGGACATTATTGTGTTATTTTCTTATAGTTGCAATATTTTTATCATCTTCCCTCATGAAATCCACATTTTCAAGGTCTCGTGATAGAGCTTTCCCAACTATGAATCTTTTAATTACATGTGTACATGATCTGATGACGTTGTCAAGGTATACATGTACATGTTATTCATTCATCGTTGTTTAAATATCCATCAACAAGTAGAGAAATAGTATAATATATTGATCTTGAGTTATATCTTCAATAATAGACTAATAGTTGCTGAAGAAAATCTCAAAATATTCAAAATGAGAAGTTTTTATTTAATTTGCAATCTGTGAAGGCCCAACAATTCATTATATATAAGGTTAGAAACAGGACTTCGCACTGTCCTAAATTTACAACTAACTAATCTAAATTTAATTGGTATTTGACCACCAACTTATATACTTCTTCCCTCCTATAAATGTGATCACGTTTCTTTTTTGGAACATACCACTAAAAGTGGTGATTTTTCCAAAAATAAAAAAATTTTACTTTTTAAATACCTATCTCTTACTTTTTTATAATACAACACTTTACTTTCTTAATCTTCGTATCGGATCCCTTGTGACTGCATTTAGCGAGACGGAGTAATTAATTAGTAACACACTTCCAAAAAACAAACAATTATATATATTTTTATTGTTTTTCAAGTACATGTATATCCCTTGAGAACTTGCACATGTACTGCGTCAACGTTTGGAACAAAAATATTCCTAGCATGAGCCTCTAAATATTTAATTCCCAAAACTATAAGCACGCTCGATATAAAGATTTCGATCAAAGCCATATAACAAACCGACCATTTGACCAACTCTAGTATTATTTTTTATCACTATAATTAATTATATGAAATTAAATTAAGCAGCACCTCATCTCTTAATAAAAGTCACAATTCCAATGATTTTAACCCTTCCTCTGCATTATTCTCTTACAACTATCAGTTCTTGCAATGGATATGAATCCTTCAAGGCTGGCAAAATCCGACCACTTGATAATATTAGCCGAAGATTTTGCTCAAAACTTCGAAACGAAGTTGTTTCGTTGCAGTTTCTGCAAGCGAGGCTTCTCCAACGCACAAGCATTAGGAGGGCACATGAACATCCACAGAAAGGATAGGGCGAAGCTTCGAGAATTTTCCGACGAGAATTTTCTGTCGTTGGATATGTCAAGGAGCATCGAAAATGATGGGAGCCATGACAATGATGACAACGACGCTCGAGCTGAAAATATTGACTATGGCAAGGGAATCTTAATACCGCCACACCAACTGCCGTTGGAGGCAGCGCTGCCGGTGACCGGCGACGGTGGAGAGCATGTAGAAGTGGAGTTGAAGTATGGTGAAGTAGACCTTGAGCTTCGGTTAGGACCCGAGCCTCAGCCTCACCATCATGCAAAGTCAAAGCCTTTGGATTGAATATGGAAGTAAGGGTTTGATTAGTACTTATAAATTTTCTTCATATCTTTATAAAATTCTTGGCGCATGAATTGTAGGAACTTTGGTAGATGTATAGCATAATTATCATATAATTCTTGTGATAATTATCATATAATTAATCTAATTATAAGGTAATTATGATGAATGGAGTATGATATCTTATATACCAAACATAGTTTATCGTGTTTGAGAAGCCAGTGTATTTGTTAGTGTTTACAAATGCTCTAAACACGATAGCAAACACTCTGGGAACAAAGGTGTTTGTATCTGGTTATTAGTTTTCTCAAATTTTAT
This sequence comes from Leonotis leonurus, assembly GCA_026898415.1. NCBI lineage: Eukaryota > Viridiplantae > Streptophyta > Magnoliopsida > Lamiales > Lamiaceae > Leonotis > Leonotis leonurus. Next base: position 2,367,786 of record JAPKLX010000045.1, on the reverse strand, counting down.
AGACGCATAGAAAGATTAACTTTGTACATGAATCATATCTATTTATTGAATTTCACATCCATCTTTTCCGTCAATGAACTGAAATGTTACTCGTTCTCTTATAATCAAAACGTAACTATTATTGTTACTATTAGCTGTTAATTGATAAATCCTTAAAAATTTAAGCACGTAAACCCTAAAATGCTACGTCTCTAGAAGCAGCTGTTCAATTTTTCGTTCAGATGTTCAAGAATTAATGGAATAATAAGCTTTAATTATAGCATGATCATGGGGCTTAATTAGCTCATATAGACAATGGAGTAATATAATTGAAGAAATTCCCAAGGTAGGGTTGGCAGTTTTGTATGAAAAACTAGCTGGTTGCTCTTCACAATCTATAAAACTCAACCATGATCACTAACTTTGATCAAAAGCATATATATATACTATTGGGTAGCCTGCAAGATATATATTAGGCCTCTATATTAAATATATATAATTGTTCTGCCTAAAAATTAAGCCCAAGGCAAAGAGACAAAGTACTCTCTTAAATATAATTGTTCTGCCATTCAATTTCCGGTTATTCACAACTTATTGAAATGTAGGTCAAGAGACTTATATAAGTCAAGCAATAAAACCCAACCATAAAACGATTTTTTCCTTCCATAACAAACTAATATATATGTGACACCTGTTACACACACACACACCCAACTATATATATTATAAATATAATCAATATATTCTCAGCGCATTCCAATTTTCACAAAAATAAACAGACAATAGAGGCATGCCGTGTTCATCAAAAATCTGTAATGAAGATTACTCCTTCAAACCCTCTAAGTGTCTCTTAATGTCCTCACCTTCCAAATTCCCAATTCTAAGCCCCAATCTCTTGAAATGCTTCTTCGCAATCTCCATTCTCGCCCTATTTTCTCTGTGTTATTTCTCTCCATTTCCCGCCGCGAGACTGCGTCTCCTCCACGCTTCCCGCGCTGAGCTCATCACCACCACCGCCTCAGAAACCCACATTTCCCACATTCTCTTCGGCATCAGCGGCTCCGTCGCCACGTGGATCCGCCGCCGCCGCTACTGCCAGCTGTGGTGGCAGCCCAACGTCACCCGCGGCTTCGTCTGGCTCGACTCTCCGCCGCCGCCGCAGTGGCCATGGACGGAGTCCTCGCCGCCGTTCAAGGTCTCCGCCGATACGGTGAGGTTCAACTACACCTGCTCGTATGGCCATAGATCCGCTGTGCGCATCGCTCGCATCGTGAAGGAGAGCTTCGCCCTCGCCTCCGGTGACGTGCGGTGGTTCGTCATGGGCGACGACGACACCGTCTTCTTCACCCACAATTTGGTGAGCGTGTTGCAGAAATACGATCATCAACAGATGTACTACATCGGCGGCGTCTCCGAGAGCGTGGAGCAAGACGTGGTGCACTCCTACAGCATGGCCTACGGCGGCGGCGGCTTCGCAATCAGCCGCCCCTTGGCGGAGGCGCTCGTCACCATTCTCGACCGTTGCATCAATCGCTACGCCTCCTTCTACGGCTCCGATCAGAAAGTCGGTGCTTGCGTTACTGAAATTGGTGTACCTCTTACTAGAGAACTAGGCTTTCATCAGGTACTAATTTGTAGTGAAATTTCACCTTTTTATTTATTTATTTATATTTAATTAAATTGAAATATATATGTTTGTGTATAATTAGATGGATATTAGAGGAAATCCATTCGGCATGCTTTCGGCACATCCCTTAGCGCCCTTGGTCTCACTGCACCATCTAGACTACCTTCACCCTTTGTTTCCGAATACGAATCGGGTCGAATCCATCGAGAAGCTTAACGCAGCTTACAAATCCGACCCCAGCCGGTTACTACAACATACCTTCTGCTACGACTTGACCCGAAATTGGTCCGTCTCCATCTCGTGGGGATACAACGTTCAGTTATACCCATTCATGTTGACTCCTAAGGATCTCAACACTCCAGTCCAGACATTCTTAACTTGGTCGTGGCATCGGATCCCCTTCACTTTCAACACTCGACTCATGAGCTTGAACCCTTGTGAAAGACCTATCATCTTTTACTTTAATGGCACTCAGAGAATTGACAGTGGTGGACTCACGTCCACAAGCTACACGAAGACTCGGAAAGATTATTGGAGAAAATGTGAGAAAAAAAATTATAAGGCTGCTTATTTGTTGGAGGGTTTTAATGTTTCCGCTGGCTTACTTGATCCTCAATTCTGGCACAAGGTACTCTTCAAATTAATGATTTCGTCTTTTTTTTTTCTTGTTATAGACGAGTATTAATTAATTAATATTAAAAGAAGGGGAAAATAGAATTGGGCAGCCGTAACATCAATAGAGTGTGATTTATTATGAGTTTGAATATTTTGATTGATGATTTATTTGTGTATGAAAAAAGCAGGCGCCGAGTAGAGAGAGCTGTCAAATTATGAGTGGTGAGACTCAACAAAACGACGTGGTTGAAGTCAGAATCGGAGGGAAACAATAAATGGGAGTTGGTATGGATCGCCTCCTTAGTTATTATGATGATTGGCCACGTGAAAGAAACCAAGAAAATATCAATTTCGCCGTAAATTGCGGCGTTAATGCCGGCCGGTACGACTATGTACAACATGTAATGCTGAGGGTACCACTACCAATCAATCACTAATTTGTTGGTGAATCCAAAGTTGGCATTAAATTTTCCACAATGCAGTGCGATGTGTACTAGGAGTCTCGGTCACTTCGATGCTGGTGGGTTGAATACGTGTCCATCTTTGGTAGCATAATATAGGCAAAGCCTAACTTCTTATGCTACTCAATACGCTATTACATATATATTTTTTGTCTTTAAACGAAAATTATTGTCTCCAATTGTTGGAGGCTAAAATTATATTTATACATCGCAAAAGTACAATAATTTCACAGAGTAGTTAATTATGATCAGTCATGAATCGTACGGATGTTATTGTTATATAGTGGTATATGCATACATCAAAACATATATGGGATGCACCATTCATACATATGACCAACGTTCAACAAGGTTTTTACTATTTATTTCCAAAATTTAAATGCGAAACAAACTAAATTTACTCATATTTTGGTACTCCCTCCGGCCCGCTAAATGCAGTCACAAGAAAAACGGTACGGAGTATAATAAAGTAAGATGTTGTGTTTTTAAGAGTTGAATATTATAAACGTAAAAAAAAATTCATTTTTAAAAAAGTGGTCACTTTTAATGAGACTCTCCAATAAGAAAACGTGATCATATTTAGCGGGACGGAGAGAGTATAATTTTTTTATTTTTAATTATATGAATTTGAATTGGGTATGAGTAGTTTATGAATTGATAATTGAGTGCTACAATCATTTTTTAGTATACTTTAAGACGAGTATGAGTATATATAATATTCAAACGTGTTCCAAAAAAAATAATAAATTGTAAATATGAGTCTACTAATAGACGAGTTTATGATGATTTAATATTTATAAATCTATTTAAAGACAAATATGATCAAATTGTTTGATCATAAATGAATAGTTTGCGATGAAATCGAGTTTTAAAATTATTTTATTATTAATTTTGGAATGATCTTGAGTTTACCATAGACAAACCCACATACATAACACTTTTATTATATACATTTAGCATTTAGATCATGTTTTCTAGTCAGGATATGACATGATAAAATTAAATTATTTATCAAATCATGTGTTCAATAGCAAATATGATAAACACGTCGGCCCATTATTAAATATTGGCCCCGTGCTTATAGCAATAATTTGGTGTACAACTTAATATGTATAAAATTGTGTGATAAAGATTATCAAAGATTGTTACTAAATACATATTTATGTTGTTCAATAATACTCCCTCCGTCCACCAAACCGACCTACAATATTATTGTACTTATTACTAAACTCCACTAACTACACATCATTACTAAAGTCATAACAACTTATTAAAACATGTGCCCGATCAATTGTAAATCAATTTGGTGAACAGAGGGAGTATGATTTATTAAACACAAAAATAAAATTATCATGATTTTAAACATCTACCAAACCGACCTACAATATTATCTTATATTTTCTCTATTCTTGACACTATAAATATTTAATCATATCGTGTTATATCGTGTCTTTCCTATCAAACATGATCTTAGTATATAAACAAGTAACTCGTATATATCTATGACAACTGTTTGAACCTAAAAAGCGTAAACTCTAGGTTCTCACAAATATATGAGGTCAATTGTACGTGACAAGTTAACCCGGTTGAATCTCGATGGAAAGTTTAGCAAGACGATTCTAATTCTAAGTATTATTAAAACAAATAAAATTGAAATCCTAAACACTCTAAACACGATAAAGCAAGAGGAACATGAAATAAAATAAATAAACAAGAATAATAAAATGGTGGGATTCCGGATTTGGGGGGCCTAAAGTTAAACAAATCTATAATCAATTAAACTATGCTCTTATGCTCATGCAATTGTTCGTTCATTAAGGACTTCTTAAAAGTATGTCTAGTTACTAACTTACGTATTCGTAAACAGGCGGCAATCACGACTCACGTATTAGATCACCATAATAATAATTTCTCAATTAAAAACAATGATTCACAATTAATTAATGATTTCGTAGAATTGTCGAGTCACCAAACTTTCGTATTCGATAATTAAACGGTAATTCTAACTCACGTATTTTGAATTACACAATAGGAAAATCACAAATAACAACGAATATAATTCATACGTTTATGATTTGGAATTATTGCTTGATTAAACCCTATGTCAAATTATAAAATTATTTCTCAATCTCATCTAGAATAAAAGGGAATCAAATGGTGATCAAACATCCAATCCAATTACGCACAAGTTTAATTAAAACATGAATCAAGAACAATCAATAATTAATCAAGAGATTTTAAAATCCTAGGTAGAGTAAGACAATCAATTCACAGAACTATAAAAAATAAGAATTAAAACAAGACCAAGAGTTTTGATACGAAGGCCATTTACAAGATGAAAGCAAATGACAGTAGAATAAGTATCAATATCATATCATTACCACCTTGGTAATCGGCATTTGTGAATAAGACATCCGATTAGGCCCATCTCGTCGCCAACTCATCACCGTCCTCCTAAAACCTATAAAACAACATAAATCTTCATTTAAAGAATATTACATGTCCAACCATATGATGCATAGAGTTTTAAAACGAAAGTGCACCATACACATATGAAAATATACATTTTATCATCATATCGAGTTCGTCATCATTCTTTGCTCATTCACAATGTTCCTCATTGAGACTAGAAGGGAAAATTCAAAGTCTTCCGCGAATAATCCCTTTTCGCCAAGATCAGGGAACCTGGCCAAGTTCACCCGATCCGGACTTTTCATGTACACTACCTTGGCCGGATCCGGCTCAAGGCACAATTGTTAACTTACATCATTGACATCATCAATCAATGGGTACAGTAATATCGATCCATCACATATAGGATACACATGAGTATAATAAAAATATTTGGCATGTAAATTCACATTTTTAGAAAAACCAATTCGAGCTTATTAACTCAAAATACCGTATTGTAAATAGACTCACGTCTGTCACCGATGTATGAAACTCACATTCCATTGTAAATGATAGATGATATTCCTCGCTAAGACCATACAAGATGAATCTCATGGCTGAGTACAAATCAAAAGTCGTGAACCTCTTCTCCAACCTTAAGCACTTCTAGTGCTTCCTGAACTTAATGTCTAACCATTCTAATATCGATCTATTAGTTACCCGGTGATCATCATTTACAAAGACTCATTTGCTAACTACTTAAGATATTTCAATCTATTATTAGTCATTTCCATTCGTCACGATAGAAGGAGTAACACTTATCTCGATTACACGTGTATTGTACATAATCATATCGTTTGTCAACTTCAAGTAATGACGCGTTCCAACTAAATAGGATTTTGAATTCTCATTATACTTATTCGAAATAATCATGTCCTAAGTTTCACTTAAAAGTAATGGAATTCGTAATGGCTAATTAGTTGAGATATGTTTGAACTTTCAATCGTGGTTCTTAGTGAAAACTTATCCACACACATTTTTTTTAAAGAAGTTTCTCTCAAACTACTAATGATAAATTTGTAAAATTTTAACAATAGCTTTTCAAAATTTCTAAGTCAATGATTTTCAAAAGAACATATTCAAAAACTCATTTTTGATAGTTATCAAGGAATAAAAATGTTAGGTTATACTTTCAAGACCTTTTACGACGATTAAAACTTGAATTTTTGTTAGTCTATCAAACGAACTCTAATGAATGTGAAATTTTACACAAACACTAAAAACATCATAAGGAACATGACTTATAAACAGTTTTGAGTTTCATTGAGCCAAAAATATTAAATAAAATCACATAGTTTCGAAATAATTTTCACAAACACATCAATTCATTTAAGAACTTGTAACACGCCTAATTATTTAGTATGACTTCCTCACCTCAGTTTTTCCCCTTTTTTCATACTATCAGAATGCATATATAGCAGTTCATCATATAGTTTCCCCCAACTTCTGTAGATCGTACCAGCAATCAAAGCTAAATGGTCAAGCACAACATCAAAGAGTATCATTATTCAGCTAGAGAATACAAAAAAACATCAAATATAATGACATGACAACACTTACTTCAGAGAGCAGGCCCAGTATGTCACTACCAATTAGTTCAATCGAAGTGTGGTCTACCCCCGACTTCACCCCATCAGATCTCCTCATTGAAGATGAAAAGTAAGAATCTGGACAAAGTGACTGAAAGTGAAACCAAAGTATCAATCTTGACTTCCCCTAAACTCTCAAATGAAAGAAAGATGTCAAAACGAATCACAACAAACTCACCTTCCGAATATATTCAAGAATCACCTCATCTGTTATCTTATTCCCATCAAGATCTGTCACATTGAACACTAGAACAAAATTTAATAGTTGAAACATCAACTTCATCACACCTCAAAGAGGAAAAATCTGATTATGAAACAGTAGGGGGAATCACGTTACCATCTATCAACCATCCTTCATCAGAGCATATATAAGCTTTGGTTATCATCATATGTGAAAAACAAGCACATTGGCACTGTCCAAATAATCACGCAAAATACAGAAAAGTACACATAAAAGCACAACATACACACGAAAAACCCAACCACTATTGACAAATAACAAAAGTTCTACACATAGTGATGTATCTACGCCAAGCAAGAATATTTAAAACATAAACCAATGATTATATTGTATTTAAATAATGACTGAATAATCAACATATATAAGCCTCCTACTTTCTGATCTTTCTTCTTCGTTTTACCTTTCTCAGTCTAAGAGATAATGTAAGCTTCAAAGCAGGTACATTTCTCTTCGTCCTGTCTGGTTGTATATGTCTCTGCAACTTCAAAGTAGTTGGGGCATTGGCTACGCTTGTGGAACGGTCATGGCTGCCAGGATTGTTGTCATCCTCACCCTCACCATCCAAATTTTGCGACTTAGAATCACCATCATCATCATTATAGATCAAGACTGTCTCATCCTCATCGAAGTGTAAATAAGTAATTTTTGACTTACAAAATCACAAACCCTTTCGGAATGGTGTTCATTATTGATCAAGGTTGTCTCATCCTCATCGTTGCCTTCCTGATAGAAATTGCTGCCATTCCCACCCTCACCATCCAAATTCTGCGATAGAGAATCAAAAAATATTTATTTATTATAAGTAAAAGTAATATAATTGACTTACCAAAGTACAAACCTCTCTGGAATAGTTCTCATCCTCATCGCTGTCTTCCTGATTAGGATTGTTGTCATCCCCACCCTAACCATCCAAATTTTGCGACAGAGAATCAAAAAATATCTATTTATTATAAGTAAAAGTAATATAATTGACTTACCAAAGTACAAACCTCTCTGGAATGGTTCTCATCCTCATATCTGCCTTCCTGATCAGAATTGCTGCCATCCCCACCTTCACCATCCAAATTCTGATACAGAGAATCAAAAAATATCTATTTAATTATAAGTAAAAGTAATATAATTGACTTACAAAAGTACAAACCTCTCTGGAATGGTTCTCAAGACCATCATTTCTGGCTTCATCAAAAGACTTCATCAGATTGATGGAGATCGATTCATGTACGTCCATGTCGTTGAAGCAATCATCACCAGTGGCCATGGTGGAGGCCCTGGAGTTGGAGTCATGAACCGTTCACCTTCTCAAGCGTCGCCTTGTGTTGTCCATGGCGTCGAAGCCATCATCACCAGTGGTCATGGTGGAGGCCCTGGAGTTGGAGCCATGAACTGTTCGCCTTCTCAAGCGTCGCCTTATGGAGGGCTTGAGATAAGCTTCAGCCAGCTGCCCCACCACCCAACAACAAACGGTTTCTTGTAATGATTAAGAAAATCAATGGGACGATTCCCATTGTTCCTCTTATATTTAAAAGACATCTTTTTTCCAATTGATGTTGAAATTTTCATCGTTGTATTCTTCAAGGGCGCTGAACTATTTTGCAACCATAATTGGATTGTGCATGACCACACGATCGTTGCAAAAAATTGGGCCAACGTATGTTCAATGCGCTGCTTGGTTCTTAATAGAATCAGGCAACATTGCGATGTTATATGGCTTCCATTCGATATCCTGTTCATACATCAAAATTTCGTTCAAACCTTTCCACAAACAGTTGGTATGCATGCTCAAGAAGTTAATTCTAAATGAAAAACTGGACCAGGAGGTTAGCATAGGAACAATACACAACATGATACTAGCAAGGGCAGAGGCCTGAGAGGCTGAAGTGTGACGGCAGTAAGGTAACGGTTGATATCATCAAACTTAAATGCAACTTATGCTTTTAGTTTGTTTAAGTTACTTATGCTTTGAGACTTTAAACAAAAATATCAGTATGTTCAAATTCAAAATTTATAAGTTGTTGTGTCTTAGCACTATATTGAATGTAAGCATAAGCTCCAATCAATTTTTTCAGTCTTCTCCCTATGAAATGAAAAGGAAAATCTATCTTACTTTCAAAAGCATAATCCTATTTTTGGAAATGATCAACAAACTTGGAGGATGATTGATGAACGGCCAAGTTTGAAGACCAAACTAGTATATGAGACTGTCATTCTTCACAATATGTTTTTGTCTAACACATGAAGAAACAATATATAGTAATGAATGACAATAGAAAGAGGAAAGCAAGTTGGGTTATACCTATCTAAATTCACAACCAAATTGTATAAACAATACAACAACAAACTCAAACATAACAAAACACACATCAAAACGACAAAATTGTACAAAAATGACGAGGCTGAAGTCGGGCAGAAGCTTCAACATAAGAATGTAAAGCAAAATTTAATCTCTTAGTTCATCATGTTTCATTACCAACACAATATCAAACTACTAATCCTAAAATAAAATTATTATATTATCACATATTAACTCAAGATAATTCTTAATCCTACCTCATTCGTCTAAAACGGTAAAGAGAAAGAATGACTATCTTATGGAATAACTAAGGTGTGAAGGTGAAGATTTCATGGTGGGTTTCCGGAGTTTTTCTCTCCTCATCGGAGCTGCTCTCTTCTTGTCGGATGATAGTTAAGAAAAAATGTAGAGAGAATGGATGAGAAGGGAGAGATGTCAATGTAAAAAAGAGAAGAATGTGGAAGAGTTCCAACTTATTACTTTGGACAAAAGTTTGGTCTTGCACGACTGCTTTCTAACCATTTTTTTGGACGATCGAACCCCGAAAATGGAATGTACACGTCGAGAGAAAGTTTGGGGTGAAATTTGGGCTCATTTGATCGTCGAAAAATTTTTTCGGCGGCCTGCCGGCAGGTTTCCAGCAATAGGGTGGAGAACATCTTTCTCTACACTCTTCTCTCTCTAAAATATGTGTAGGGTGAAAATAAGAAAATGGTATTTATACTCACTTCGTCTTGAACTTTAAAAATTCATCGAGCGCTCAAACGATATTTGATTTTTACGATCTTAATGTCTACGGATTTGTCTCGACGAGCTCTATTATTAGGTAGTATAATCACGTGATAAGAAAAATTATTTTTCCAAGTTACTCATGCGCAAGCGTTACCATTCTATAAATAGAATATCTTTATTACACGTTAAGCTAAAATAATTAAAGTTTGTAATTACGCTAAAAAGAAACGAACATATTCCACCAAAATTTTCTTCATATAATAATAATAATATTATTAATTAATTTTCAAACCAACATATCGATTTTTTTTGGGGATTTTACAACTTACTAGATTAAATCTTGGATTGAGCGTCAAACTTGCCATCAATCCTTCGTCACGAGGCAAAATTACAAAGAAATCAAATAATAAAAATGTATCTAGGGTTCTAAAGATGAAAAAGGGGGAAAAGAATGTAAATAACACGTGAAATCCCTTGTTTAAATAGCCTAAAACACGATCTAAAATCGCGCCGCTAGGGTCTAGCAGTCGCTATGCTATGCTCTCTGTTTACTGCAGCATTCGGATCCCAACGGGCGCTAGACCCCTGGTTCTGCCTTCTACGTGCAGCCACCCCAGCGGGGGCTGCATGCTCAGCACTCGCGGGGTGACTCGTGCTGCTCCGTGTCGTGCTCCGGGCCTTTTTTGCACCCTCGGTTTGTCCTCGACTTGTCCATTACGTTTCCTCGCCTCAAGTTGCACCTCCATGACTCCATTTCGCAACTCTTTTCAACAACAAGCAACTTACAATACAAATTCGACACTCGGCGTAATAACGGACAAAATACTAAATAAAATTAACTAAAATACTACGAAATGCGACTCGAAAACACAGCAAAAAAAACGTACCAAACAACAACAAATAGTAATACTATAATAAATATCAAATAATTTTATAAATTATATAATCCCATTGAATTGGTAACAAACTAGTTTATGAGAGTATTGAAATGCATATGTTAGTTACGTTACAACTCCAAAAAAAACTTAATATTTAAAAGATGATTTTAGCCCAATATTTTCCAAAATTAAACTAAGAATGTCAATTGTCGTATTATTTTGGATGTCTCATTTTATTTTATTTTTTTATCATTACCAAATTAACACATAAAAAAGGAAGTAAAAGTAGTAAGTAAAATCATTAAGAGGCAATAAGGTGTTTGTTAATATGCTATCGGAGAATTTTCGAACAAATAAGAACATACGGAAAAAGTATAATTGTTTTGTATTTTATTTAATCCATTATTTTGAATATAATTTAATAAAAATACACATTTTTGTTAAAGCTTACTAATAATAATATGATTGAAGTAATAATATATCATGTTCCTTTTAATTATTTTTTAGGATTGATTTGTTCAAAATTATATCGATTTTTATTTATCAAATAAGTATTTTATTATTTATAAAATATGTTTTTCATAAATATTAATTAGAATAATAAATTTATTAATCGGAAATGATACTAGACTAAGATATTGAATTTGATCCGCCCAAATATCTCGAAACAATTCCTACTTCCAAGAAGCCTCCATATTTGTTGTTACATCCACTTCAGCCCATACACTTTCATAATTAATCGCATGCCCAAATATATAAACATCCACTCTCAACAAGTACTTCCAAATTCTAGTGGCACTTGGGAATTTGAGCCCAATCCATAGTTATTATTTCCCCCAAAAATCAAACTATCTTCCGACAATTAACAAACCATGTCTCATAAGTCATACCCATACCACCTATAAATATTACCCATTTCACACATTTCCACGCACCAAAACTTACTACCTTAAATCAAAACCAGACAATAATAAAAAATATTATCAATAAAAACTCAGCCAACTTTGTTTCTTGGATCAGTAGACAGTATGTAGTGTAAGAAAATCAAAACCAAGGCATGGCCGCCTCTTCTGTTTCCACACCAACTCTAGGAGCTGTTCACAGACTATTGGTACTACTACTTTTCCCCGCCACTTTTAGTATCTTTATTACATCCAAACCATCCAATTCTCTCCATACAAATACTTGAAGGATCGCATGTCGCAAGGCAGTCCAAATATGGATGTGCTGCTAAAATGGAATCCATTTCTGTTACAGTTGAACGCATATAGTTCGAGCGCTGCGATCACATTGCTTCCAAACACGAGTTTCTTTGGAAAAAAGGTGAGATCAAGAGCCAGAGAAACCAAGATTTGGTGCGAGAAGAAAAACAGCGATGGGGACAGATGGAAGGGGCTAGCCACCGACATCTCCGACGATCAACAGGACATCACCAGAGGAAAAGGTATGGTCGACTCGCTTTTCCAAGCTCCGATGGGCGCCGGCACCCACCACGCCGTCTTGAGCTCCTATAACTACCTCAGTGCTGGCCTCAGACAGTATGACATCACAAACTATATTATATATTGATTTTCTTTCTGCCTTAGCCTTTTCTTAACTAAATTGGAAGTGCTTTGCAGATACGAGTTTGATAATAATATGGATGGATACTACATTGCCCCTGCATTCATGGACAAGCTACTTGTTCACATTGCTAAAAACTTCTTGAAATTACCAAACATCAAGGTTTATCTTCTTCTGTACCTTAACTTATATCACATCACTAGCCTTGTTTGTAATGCAAGGAACATAAATTAGTTTGGCTTCAGGTGCCATTGATATTAGGCATATGGGGAGGGAAGGGACAGGGCAAATCATTCCAGTGCGAGCTCGTTTTCGCAAAAATGGGGATCAAGTAATTAACTCTTTTTATTCTTTCTCATTCCAAAAATCACATAACTAACGAATTCTTCAGTGCAATTACGATGAGCGCCGGAGAGCTGGAAAGCGGAAACGCAGGGGAGCCGGCGAAGCTGATCCGGCAAAGATACCGGGAGGCGGCCGACAGGATCTCGAAAGGGAAGATGTGCGTGCTCTTCATCAACGATCTGGACGCCGGGGCCGGTAGATTCGGAGGGGCCACGCAGTACACGGTCAACAACCAGATGGTCAACGCCACCCTCATGAACATCGCCGACAGCCCCACCAACGTACAACTCCCCGGAATGTACAACAAACAAGACAACCCTAGAGTCCCCGTCATTGTCACCGGCAACGACTTCTCCACGCTCTACGCACCTCTCATCCGCGACGGCCGCATGGACAAATTCTACTGGGCCCCCACCAGGGACGACAGGATCGGAGTCTGCTCCGGAATCTTCCACACTGATGACGTGGAAATGCACGACGTCGTTAGCCTCGTCGACACCTTCCCTGGCCAGTCTATCGGTACACATGCTATGACTTCTAATTATGCTCGTCTCATCACGCTAGCCGCATGTGCATGCAGTCATTGATGATGTATGTTATTGGTGTGTGTTTGTGCAGATTTCTTTGGGGCGGTGAGGGCGAGAGTGTATGATGATCAAGTGAGGAAATGGATAGGGGGAGTGGGGGTGGAGGAGATGGGGAGCAAACTGGTGAACCCGAGGGATAAACTGCCGGAGTTCGAGCAGCCAAAGATGAGTGTTGCCAAGTTGATTGAGTATGGAGAGATGATCGTTGAAGAGCAAGAGAATGTCAAGAGAGTTCAATTGTCTCAAAAGTATTTGAAGGAGGCGGCGCTTGGCGATGCCAATCAAGGAGAGGTATAATTGCAGGAAAAGCAATAGCTCTGTCTATGTTTGTACAGTCATAGAGACCTGCAAAGTTTCAAATTATTTATAAAATTTCTTGTCCTAATCCTTTCAAAAACAAAAACAAGATTGTCAATATTTGAAAAGTGGGTGAAAATCTTGAAATTAATACATACGGGTGTTATCTATAAGGCTATTGAATAATGTTGCTTCACAACGTGGGTCGTTTATAAATTTTCTAGCAGCTGTGGATATGTTATGAATGTTTTCATGAATATGGGTATTTTAATTCAAAATCAACATGATAATATGGAATTATTGAAATGAGTCAATGACCACTAGCGACTTAAAGTTCATATTGAAAACACACTGTTAAGTCATAAGTGCAGTAGCCAGTGGTTAAACAAGGGGCCAACATGGAATTAAATACTACATCTAAGTTCTAACTCATTTAAAAACCGAAAATAATTTAATTAATTTTTTTTTTATATTTAGCTGATGTATCTCATTCTATAATTTAATTAAAAAAAAATAATTAAATACGATTCAAATACTATTCATTACAAGACGATAAATATTTTTCTTATATATATACCAATCACAGCACTTGTAAAACATGTATTCTGTGGATAAGAGAGCTTTTTATTATAATGCACGAGTATATATACAATACACACACTTTCTTGAACGCACCATCAACTAACGCCCATATATATATATATATATATATATATATATATATCTTAAATTGAGTTTAAAAAGTTACCTAACAACACTAATCCTAAAATCCCACCACTCTTGAAACAACCTCAACTCGATCAACATTTTATTTCTTCATCACACCACTCTTTCTCACCTTCAATGGCGGCCTTGCTTTTCCTCCTCTCTCTAACTCTCATCATAACCCCATCTTCCTCCCAACTCGACCAATTCACCTACACCGGTTTCCACGACCCCAAATCAAACTTAACCCTCAACGGCGCCGCACTCATCCACCAAACGGGAGTTCTCCAACTCACAAACGAAACCAGTAGATTAAAAGGCCACGCATTCTACCCATCACCAATTCAGTTCAAAAACTCAACCACCAGTACTGTCGCCTCCTTCTCCACGTGCTTCGCTTTCTCCATCCACCCCGAGTACCCCAAGCTCGGCGGCCATGGCTTCGCCTTCACGGTGGCGCCCAACAACCAACTTGCCTCCTCGCTCCCCAGTCAGTACCTTGGCCTCCTCAACTCCTCCGACGCCGGCAACTTCTCCAACCACATCTTCGCCGTCGAGTTCGACACCGTCCAGGATTTCGAGTTCGGAGACATCAACGATAACCACATCGGCATTGACATCAACAGCCTGACCTCCAAAGCATCCACCGCCGCCGCTTATTTCTCCGACGATTCCGTGAAGCACGATCTCAATCTCAAGGGCGGCAGCCCCGTTCTAGCGTGGATCGACTACTATTCCGGTACGAATCTCGTTAACGTCACCCTCTCCACGACGTCATCCAAGCCCAGAGTTCCTATTCTGTCTTACCGCATCGATCTATCCCTAATTTTTCAAGATAAAATGTATGTGGGTTTTTCTGCTTCCACCGGTTTGCTCGCGAGCTCCCATTATGTCTTAGGGTGGAGCTTCAAATTGAATGGCGAATCCAAATCGCTCGATTTGGGTTCCTTACCGTCGGTGCCTGGTATCAAGAAGAATCACACCAGATTAATCGTGAGCCTCTCGATTACATCGTTTGTTTTCGTATTATCTTCGATCTTGCTTGCTGTGTTCATGGTGAGAAAATACAAAAATCGTGAAATAATTGAACCGTGGGAGCTAGAGATCGTCCCACACAGATACAAGTACCAAGAGCTCAAGCAAGCAACCAAAAATTTCAAGGAGAGCGAGTTGCTAGGAATCGGTGGTTTCGGCCGAGTTTACAAAGGTATACTGCGAAATCCCAAAATAGAAGTCGCGGTGAAGCGCGTGTCGCACGAGTCCAAACAGGGGACTCGCGAGTTCGTGTCGGAGATATCAAGCATCGGTCGCCTCCGCCACCGGAATCTAGTTCAGCTGCAGGGGTGGTGCAGGCGCGGCGGCGATCTACTGTTAGTATACGATTTCATGCCTAATGGGAGCTTAGATAAGTACTTATTCGATCAGCCAAAATGCATACTGCGATGGGAGCAGAGGTTCAAGATCCTCAAAGGCGTTGCTTCCGGTCTTCTCTACTTGCACGAAGGCTACGAGCAAATCGTGCTGCATAGAGACGTCAAGGCCAGCAACGTCTTGCTCGACGCCGAAATGAACCCCCGCCTCGGGGATTTCGGGCTCGCCAAGTTATACGATCATGGGTCGAACCCAGGGACGACCCGCGTGGTGGGAACATTAGGGTATCTAGCACCGGAGCTACCGAGGACGGGACGGGCCACGACATGCTCGGACGTGTACGCATTCGGGGCTCTGATGCTGGAGGTGGTGTGCGGGCGTAGGCCCATCGAGTCGAAATCGGGGCCGGAAGAGTTAGTGTTAGTGGACTATGTGTGGAGCAAATGGGAAGAAGGGAGGATTCTTGATGTGGTGGATTCAAGAATGAATGAGGATTTTGATGAGAGTGAGGTTGTGATGGTGCTGAAGTTGGGACTAATGTGTTCAGGCTACCAACAATTGTCGAGGCCCGGTATGAGGCAACTGGTGAGCTATTTGGAAGGAGAAACAGAGGTCCCCGACGTTATGAGGGCTCCAGGTGCTTGTGGTAATGAGAAAGGGTTCGAGGATTATTTGAACTCTTATGCATCTTCCTCCTTCAACCAGACCACCACTTCGTCCAACTCCATGATCGAAAGAGGTGAAGGGGACAGAAGCTTTATGTCTATTTCTACTTCGCCTCTTACGATGCTCAAACAGGCTAGGTAATAGTATCATAGTATGATGTTGGTCTTTGATTTTTCATACTTAGCTGGCTTCATCATATATTTGATCAAGAATTGATTGCAACTTCAAATTAGTACATGATTGTCAAAGAATGTTAGGGATTTATATTTTTTGGCCCATACTAATGTAATGTGATAATATGCTATGCAAATTTAAGTGAAACATTAATTTTTAGGGATAATGGACTTAAAATTCATCACTTTTTCATTTAGTTGCAAATATAACATCACTTTTTACTTTAGCTTAAAAATACACCACCTTTTACTTTGTTGTAATTTTCCCCAAATTTTGGAATGAACTTGAATTGAAATGATGTGTCACACATGTGGCAATAGATTTTTAAGGATTAATTTAATTTATCTAATGTGTCATTTTAATTATCCAATGTGGCATTTCAATTATTCAATGTGATATTTTATTTATGCAATATAGTAATATATTGTACTCATGTTGATTTTATTCAATTAATAATTAATTTTATAAATACGATGTGTTATTTTATACAAAACAATATGAATTGTACATTTTTATTTTTTAAAGTATAAACCATTAGATTATAAATATTAAACATAACAATATTAAATAGTTTATACTATAATGCATTATATTTATACTATAATGCATTACATTTATCATGACAATGCATTAAATTATACTACAAGATGCATTAATTTTTGTTTCCGTTTTATTTTGGCAGTTTTATTCAATTCCATAATTTGCTATGTTTTTATATAAAACTAGATCATGTATAATTTACGTTGTCAATTTTACCCTTAATTAGTTAATTAAAAACAAAAACTAACTAAATATAATAAAAAAATTGAAAATACCCACACTATTATAAGCTTCTTGTTTTAAAATTATACTAATAAATATTGTAGTACTAAAATAGAAAATAATAAAAAAAATTGAAAAAAAAAATATATATATATAAGCTTCTTGTTTAAAAATTATACTAATAAATATTGTACTAAAATAGAAAAAAATAAAAAAAAATTATAAGAGTGGTTCGACTCTATCAAAATATATATAATATTATGTGTGGATATTTTATGTTTAAAATTTATAATTTAATAATTTATATTTTAAAAAATAAAAAATATAACATTTACATTGTTATGTTTAATATTTATAATCTAATAGTTTAAATTTACAAAATAAAAATGTATAATTTATATTTTTATGTATTGCTATATTGTATAAATAAAATGACACATTGATAAATTGAAATGCCAATAATTGAATTGGATATATTAAATTAATCCTTAAAAAAATTTATTGCCACATGTATGCCACATATTCTTAAATTAAGGTCATTCCAAAATTTGGAGAAAATTACAACAAAGTAAAAAAGGCGATTTATTTTTAAGCTAAATTAAAAAGTGATGTTATATAAATGAAAAAGTGATGTATTTTAAGGCCATGCATTATCCCTAATTTTTATACTACAAATTAAGCTCACTTGCGTTTTCGACAAATGATCTTTTAAGTTAACAGAGCATATTTATAAAAAGATCCATCTGTAAACATATGAACACATTTATTCCTATTGGCTGCAAATATATTCCATTTTTCTTTTCTGTCTGACCCATCACATGGCCAATCCTTATTATATCACAGGTAGCCTAAAATAAATACTGTAACCAATGTACAAGTCTTGGAAATAATTTATCAAGTCCATTATTTAATTTATTTTATATAATTTTAGTAAATTTATATCAAACCAATTATTTGTTTTTTATCTCCCATATTAACAAAAGCTTCCCACAAAGCGCAATTTGTAAACAAATTCAACAAATCAATTACGCATGACATGTCGTTTTCCATTTACAGGTTTGACAAGGTCAGAAAAATATTACTCACTCACTGGTACCTTTTAAGTAGTCATATTTCTTTTTATTGAATTGTATCAATAAAACTCATTATTTTTTCAAGTAAGAAAAAAAAAATCTTTCAAATATATCACTTCTATCTTTTTAAAATATTACTTTACTTTTTTAGTCTCTCTTAATCTCTGTGCCGCATCCTTGTGACCATAATTAACGTGATATAGGGGTACAAAATATGAATTTCAGCCTTGTTTGACTAATATTACAAGTGTTTTTTGAAGGAAAAAAAAATAGAACCAATGAAATGCTTGCATTAATTTAGAGCTCGTGTGATTAAATTATAAGTATTTTATTAATTTTTAATGTCAAAAATAACGAGACAGACTGAGAGAATACTTATAAGTCATATAGTGAGACGAGAAAGCTTATCTTTAGCAAGATTTAGATGGTTGAAAGCAAAGGGAATCCAAACAAAATCTGGTGTGTTGACCCGAGTCTTAATTGGTGTATGTTGACTTGAATCAATGGTGGAAATTAAAGTCTTATTGCAGTCGACCAACTATAGTTTATATACGAGAAATGTTTCTTCCATATTCCGTTTATCATAATTGATTTATTGTTCTAATTTATAACAAGTTAGTACTATTTTCTTCTTCTCTATCATTTAAATGGATCTAACAATGGGAAAACAAATTAATTTAAAATTACGTAATATTGAAATTAAATGGTAAATAAAACCATTGTGGCTAACAAATTAAATTTAGGAAGTGTTTGACTAGCTTATAACCCTATTAAAACAACTTATAAGTTGTTTAGAAGCTTATAATCTTATTAAAAGTGTTTGACAAATTAAACTTTTGAGAGCTTATAAGTTGTAAAAATAAGTTCTTAGAGCTTATAAGCTGTTCAAAAAATAAGTAGTTTCACCCTAACTTATTTCTCTATTTACTTATAAGTTGTAATAAAATTACATAAATAACCCTACAATATTTTGTTATTATCATATTTATATCAAGAAAATTATATATGAAGATCTTAAAATGTCAAACATTTCATTTTATAAGTTTTTTAAAGAGCTTATAAGAGCATCCTCAATGGGGGGACTCTCTCCTAGAGGCTCCCGGTGTCATTTTGGTAAATAAATGGAAGTTTTTGTGTGGGGTCCGCAGTTTTTAGAGATGTTGTGTTGGTTAGTAATAGTGGGAGCTCTTTACTTGAGGTTCTCTACTTTAATTTAGAATGAAGATGTATGAAGAATGAATGAAGTATGGTATTTATAAATGTAGATAATTTAAATAATTAAAAATTAAAGTATAATTTTATAAAAAGACGAAAATAAATAAATAAAAAAGGGTGGGGGACTCCGGCAACGCCACTTTTGCTTCGGACTCCGGCGGCCAGCGCCAGCCTCCCATCCCTTAGCCCGGTCACTCGAGTCTGCACGCTGCAATGGCAGCCTCGCCCCCCAAACCTCCCGCGTCCTGCTGTCCGTCTCTGCTTGTGGCCTTCGCGTCCCTACCGCTGCGGATGCTCTAAGCTTATTTATCCAAACATCTTGACAACTTATAAGTTTTTAAAATATCACATCATATAAATCAAATTACACATATCATATGAATGATTAAAGAAAAGTTAATTATATACATATTTCCTCTAAACACCACACCCACTTATAAGCAATTGGGTATTAAAAAAGAAAAAGGGGTGTGAAAAGAGTAGCAAAAGTCTAAAAATAAAGAGAGGTAAGCTCTAGTGCTCGACACACTCAGATGCAAATAATTTTCCCCAATAAGAATTGTATATCTAGGTGTGCTATTGCTGATCTGGATAATAATCAAGAAAATATAACCTTGAGCACAGACTATACGCTATCTTAGTATTCATTTATAAATAACAAATCCAAATATTAACTGGAGTATATTTTAAATTAAATGTCATAAATATCCTTAATGATAGTGGGGTTGATTATTGATAAACAATTGAACAATAAAGGGCATTTTCTGATAAATCGATTAATATTTATTAATTTTAAATTAGTTGATGTTATTTTTTTTAATTATATAAAAATAATTAGTATATGGCTTGGACCTATATTATATCATCACTCACGTCTTATTTTACAAAAATTTGGTTGGAGATCTTTTTTAACTCACACGATCTGAATCTGAAGATCAATAAGTTTAGCAGCAAATGATGAAACTAAACTCCTTAATTACCTCAAATTTGAACAAAATCTAAGTCGGTTATGTAATAAAATAAAAAAAATGTTTGCTCGTATGATGATCGATCTTATTTTATCATTATCAAAATTTAAATTCACATATAATATAAACTTTGTCCGAAAGTAAATGGAACTCGAATACAAAATGCATGCTTAATTAGGACAATATTAAATTTGAGTCTACAGTATAATTATATAATTAACCAATTCTTGGCGGTCTATCGACTTTGCCAGATGGGTCGGTGAAGATCCGAACCCGATCGGTGCGGAAATCCATAGTGACGAACGAATCGGAGGGCAGCACGTGGACTTGAATCCCAACCCTTACCTCTTCCTTTATCTTCTTTTCTGCCTCTTCACTTGTAATCCCCACAACTTCAGGCCATGTTGTTTTTTCCGCTTCATTTCTCGATCCTCCTAAAACCATATCGCCAACCACTACTTTCAAACCCAAAAAATTAATAAATGTATCCAATAGAAATTTAGAATTCTTGGAAAAAAATAACATGTATAATATATAAGTAGAAAGAATGAGAAGAAGATAAAAATAAATTGATGGGTCACCTTGAAGAGGCTCTTTGGGTGGGTTGTGTTTATCGGCCATTAGCAGCTATGAAGAACTCTTATCTTATCAAAAGGTTCTTAACAGTAATTGTATATATAATAGTATAGGAGTTCAATGTTCTGTAATAAAAAATATGTATAAGTTCGGTCTAGACGAGGATAATGCGTGTCATATATATTATCGATGCCGGCCGAAGCATATTTGAAAAAGAAAAATATGTGTATATGAGGATACGAAAATGCTCACCGGCCCGCGGTGGGCACATCTTAATGCGCCCGCGGCTGATGTGGCATGTCATGTAGATATATATTAAATTCTTAATAATTTTTTATTAATTATCACTTTCCGACTAGGGTTCATTGGTTAGGGTATAGTTTAATATTATTCAATAAAAAATAATAATAAAAAATAAAATTAACTAAAAAACAAAAATATAGTGACTCGCATGTTGATGTGGCAATGACGTGACATTGCCACATCAGCCGCGGGCGCATTAAAATGTGTCCACCGCGGGCGGTGGAGGATAATATAGAGTATCTTCTGGAACAGTCCAGATGGCAATTGAAGGCTTCACTATGTAGGCCCAAGTCACGGCCCATTATTGAGTGGCCCGCTCAAAACTTTATTTGCTAGTAGTTGTAGAATAATAACACTTGAGATTAGATCGAGATATTTAATATTAAATTGAATATTTAGATTTCATCATAAAATAAAAGGGAATAAAACTTAAAATACCCATCTTTTAATTTGACATATAAAAAGTACTCATTTTAAAAAATGAGTTCAAAAAATACTCATTTTAAAAAATGAGTTCAAAAAATACTCAAAATTATTAAAATGCCAATTAATTTAAGTTCAATTCTCAATTACTATACAAGTTTCATGCACCAAAAAAATTAAAAATATTTTCATTATTTATATGATGATTATACAACACAAATATAAATAAAAGGGCACATGTATTTGTATGCAAATTAAGTATTTCTTGTATAAAGTTTAAGAAGGGAGTATTTCTTTTGATCAAAAAAAGAAGCGAGTATTTGTTGTGAGATATATGAAATGGCATATTGTGTATCAAAATATTAGACATGTTCCAACTTCTATTCTACATGCAAAGGTTGACGAAGCTGTTGAAAAATATATGGAAGAGATAAAAGATATACTTTGATAAGCTTAAAACTCGGATTTTGTGGAACAAGCCTTCCCTATATCGTTGCTACATACTTGAAGATAGGAATGGACGTCTATATAAAGGCAACAATTGAGTTTGGAGAGGAAACTCACGTAAGAGAGAATTAAAGGGATTCTAGAGAGGAATACGCACTCGTGAGATTGAGCGAATAGAATAGACATTGATATATATATATTATTATTTCAGTTTAGTTGTGGGTTTATTATTCCAGTTTAGTTGTGGGTTTGTGAATGATGTTGTATACAAAGAGTAACACCTCGATCCCCTTGTGATCGATTACTCTTTGAGGTTATTTGGGTAATGTTTGGGCACTATAGGATAGAAGAGAGACGAGTGAGTTAGAAGTAGGAACTTCTTTGTATCTCTGATCTTTTATTTATAGTGACATTGGGTTGGCATAACCCTCCAAAGGTATGCGTGTTTTATCGGCTGGGTGAACAAACGTTGTGTGCTTATTATCGTTAAAGCAGTAAACATTATTTGTTCCGGTTATTGTTTAACAAACGTTCTCTATCACAACTTTTATCCTTACTTGAGTTGGACCTAGACGAATCACAATCTAAGTTATTTCATTCCTCACTTGAATATTTGTAATTTAAGCATTTTTAAACATTACGAAAATAAAAATACTTACTTATGTGCATTTAATGAGAGTTGAAACTTTGAGTCTCCTATCGTGAATTGGATATATTTTAAAGAGTTACTCGTGACATTAATTAATGCTAGTAAAAGTAAGTTACCTTCACTTGCTACTCTTCGGTGTAAATATTGGCAATCTATGAAGATATATATTTTTGATTCCTAATTGATTCATCTGTTGTTATCAGATTTAGGTCTATTAATCCATTTCCCAATTTATTAGTTTCATTTTAACTAAATATGTGATAATTTTTTAATTAAAGTGAAACTAATGAAATGGGACGGAGGGAATAGTAATTTTTGTTTTCCTTTTATGCCATAAATTTATTATTAAGTTGGCCCGTTTACGTTTCTAGAACTACAAGTCAATATATAATTTTCTTTACCGGGTCCTAAAATAATGCTATCTTAATTGACTGTTATTATTATTATTATTTATTTTTTTAGCCTAAGCCACCATTAACAATAAATAATGTTTCATCCGCAATAAATACTGATAATTGGTTCATTCAGAAGCTTTTGGAACATGTGGGAAACATGTTTAGTGAGTCTAAACCAGCGCTATTAATAATATTGTGTTAGTTTTATATTTTCATTAGTGTCATTTTATGATTGTTAATAAGTGTCTCATAAGAGGAAAAAAATTATCCCCTAATAAGTGTCTCATTTCAATTTTTAAGAGTAAAATAGTATTAAAATTCTTATTTTGCTCTTATAATCATTGAATATTTTTACTTTTTATATTTTCAATGCAATGATTAGGGGTAAAGAGTGTAATTTAGCTTGTTTTCTTGATAATTGAATTTTGGTGTTTGGGGACACTTATTGGGGGACGGAGGGAGTATATTAGAGTATCTCGATGCAAGAATTCGGGGTATACTTGATTCACATTTGGTAGCTCCGTCGAAAGTTTGCGTTGGGGAGTGTGCAGTGCATTAATCACTCCTATTTTTAATATTATTTCTTTTATCTTAATTTTTAATTAAATACGAGAATTCCGATTTTGTGAGTCATCTATTATAGATATACTTACAAAACTCTCAAAATATAGCCAACCCTTCTAAAATAATTGTTAATTTCTTTTTAATAAAAACCTCAATTTTGAGAGCCCGGTTAGAAATACTCTTAGACTTCGTTTATCGGTGAACTGGGCTGTGGGCCAACCCACCCTTAGCCATTAAAAAAATGAAAAATTAAATTAGAAAGTTAATGGTGGGTGGCTGTAGATGAGTCCACAGACTGTCCACTCCCTCATATTTATTACTTTTTCTTAATTTATTTTTTATCATAATATTATTATAAAATCAATTTAACTTTTGTATAATATATTTAAAAAATATATAAATTATATCAAAATTCTTATTATTTTCTCCTCTATAAATAGAGACCAATTTTGGCATAAGTATTCACAATTTAGAAATAATTTCTTATTCTCCTTTCATTAACATCTCATATCTATTTTTGTGTTAATCTTTTCAATGGATCCCAATAATCCCTACTCAAATTACCAAGATTTCATCTCCTCTCAAGGTTATTATCCTAACCTTGACAATATCCAAAACTCTGAAGAATTCCAAAATTTCAATACTGGTTTGAATTCACAATTTCCACAAAATTTCACTCAATCTCCTATCTCCGAAGATCATCAACCCAATGCAAATATCTCTCCAAATTTTTTTCAAAATTCTCAACTTCCACAAACAAACACTTCAAACACTCCAAAAGTCTGGACAACTCAAGAAGACATTATGCTTATGTCTTCATGGTGTATCATTAGTGAGAATCCATCTATTGGAACCGATCAAAAGAGCCTCACGTTTTGGAATAGCATTTGGGAGCTGTACAAAAGGTGCGGAAGAGAAAACAAGATACCGAAGTCCGACATAAGAACTGCGGAGTCTCTAAGAGCTCGTTATAAGATGCTTAATCAAAATGTAAGAAAGTGGATTGGATGCTACAAGGAAGCTTATCGCATGCAAAAGAGCGGTCGGTCAAATGATGATATTGAAGATTGTGCACAAACATTTTATGGGAGGTCTAAATTTATGTATAAAGATGTTTTTGATAAAGTGATGTGTCGCCATCCCAATTGGGAGATGGATTTGAGTGAAGATCATACTCGGTCTTGTATGGAAGATGAAGATAACATTGAAGAAGATCGTGGCAGCTCAAAAAAATCAAGAACTGATGGAGATGATCCAACTAACTCCACTCCAGAAACTCCTCTCAGTGATGCAGCAACAATCCGTCGTCCAATTGGTAGAGATAAGGCTAAAGCTAAGGCAAAAAGAAAAGGGAAAGGTACAATATCACAATCTTATGGTTTTTCCGATGAGTTCACTTCAGAACTGCGAGCAATGAGGATCACACGTGAAAAAGAAGTTGATGCAATGACCAAATTAGGAGATTTGAGGATGAAATCAACTATGCTCAATACCTTGATAGGAAAGAGTAACTTATCTCCGGATGAAGAAGCGCTAAAACATTGTCTAATTGCTGAATTGTTTCCTTAGAAAATTGTATTTTTATTTGCTAGTTCTTGTTTATTTTTGTGATTTAATTATTGTAATTTCAATTTATGTAATTTTCACTTTTTGTGATTCTAATTGATGTGTTTGTCACATGTGTTTGTTACTTTAATTGATGTGTTTGTCACATGTGTTTGTTACTTTATTCACATGCCTATGACATTTGCTACTTTATTCACATGCTTATGACAACTTGACAAATTGAATCTGACATGCCTATGACATTGTGACAACTCAAATTGATAAGCTTTAAATGTAGACCACAACTTTATTCACATGCATATGACAACTTGACCATAGCTTTATTCAAGTGAATCCGACAACTTATGCAAACTCACATGTGTATGTTACATGACTTTAATTTCGCAAAGAATCAAATTATGGCATAACTTGACACTATATGTATTGATGAACTTTCTAACATTGCAATACATCTAGCATTTGATTCTTTTCTTTCACATCTTCAAACTCCTCAAAAATAATGTCATCAAGTTCCAATTTTGATTCCAGCTTCATCGAATTTGATGAGTGGGAAGAACGTATTGTTGATCAAAATAAAAAGGTTGATCGCATTGTCGAAGATGTACTCTTTCGTATTCCAACTCTATACATTCAACCTACAGATCACACTTCTAGAGCAACTAGACGATATATTGAACGTGTACGTGAGAAGGGTCATGATAGTGTGTACGAGCAATACTTTTCAGCCAATCCAATCTACCCTCCAGAAATTTTTTGTAGAAGGTTTCGCATGCAAAAGCACTTGTTCGAGCGTATAATGAATAAGGTGGTTGCTTCAGATGAATTTTTCCAACAAAATCGTGATGCTACTGGACGTTTAGGTATGTCTTCGATTTAAAAATGTACTGCAGCTATAAGGGTGGTGGCTTATGGAACTGCAGCTGATTTGCATGATGAATACCTTCGGATGAGTGCAGCTACAATAAGGAAATCACTTACCAAATTTGTTGAGGGTGTCATTTCCAACTTTGGTGATGAATACCTCAGAAAGCCAACTGAAGAAGACATGGCATATATATTGCATGTTGGTGAAGAGCGTGGTTTTCCAGGGATGCTCGGGAGTATTGACTGTATGCATTGGAATGGAAAAATTTCCCTAAAGCATGGGCAGGGCAATATGGAGGAAGAAAGGGTAAGCCAACGATCATCTTGGAAGCAGTTGCTTCGCAGGACTTATGGATATGGCATGCATTTTTCGGAACTCCAGGTTCGAGAAATGATATTAATGTACTTCATCACTCTCCTATTTTTAATGATGTTTTACAAGGCCGAGCTCCAAAGGTTAGTTATGTTGTGAATGGTCAGGAAAAGAATATGAGATATTATCTCACCGATGACATATATCCTTCATGGGCAACATTTGTCAAATCTATTATTGAACCACAAATTCAAAAGCACAAATTATTTGCTCAACATCAAGAGGCTGCCCGAAAAGATGTTGAGAGAGCATTTGGCGTTCTACAAGCTCGTTTCTCTTTTATCAAACGTCCGTGCCTTTTATGGGATCGTGATATGATAGCAAAAATAATGTTTGCTTGCATTATCATGCACAATATGATAGTGGAGGATGAAAGAAACACTTACCTAAACTATCGTGATCCCACAGAATTTATGGAAGATCGACGAGCTACTCAAACTGCAGGACAAAGTGAAGTAGAAGACATTGAAGATGATATTTTTGTATTTTCTACAGAAATGATTGCAAGTTTGAAGAAATATATGACGAATAGGACACAACTCCGTGATAGAAAAACTCACAACAGTCTTCAAAACGATCTGATCGAGCACATATGGCAAATATTTGGTGATGATGATTAAATGTGTAATTTTCGTATAATTGTTCAGTGATCAGTTGTTTATTTTGATTTTCGTGTTTTAGTTATTGTAATTTTTATGTTTATTTGAGAATTCTCAATTTGATATTAGTTTGTAGTTTTTTTTTAAAAATTTAAATTATTTATTTATAATATTAATTAATTAAAAAAAGTTAATTAAATAATAATATATAGAAAATTAATTTAATAATATAAAGGTGAGAAGGTTGGGTTGGGATTGTGGTCATTGATAAACCTATAAAAATGAAGGTCGGTGGGTGAGATGAATAATAAATTTTTAGAAGAGAGAGAAGTGAATATAATAATATAAAGGTGGGAATGTTGGGTTGGGGAAATGGTTGCTGATAAATATGATCTTAGGGACCATTTAAGCTATC
The DNA here is from genome assembly GCA_026898415.1 of Leonotis leonurus. Lineage (NCBI taxonomy): Eukaryota > Viridiplantae > Streptophyta > Magnoliopsida > Lamiales > Lamiaceae > Leonotis > Leonotis leonurus. The sequence goes on along the minus strand of JAPKLX010000045.1, from coordinate 2,340,023 downwards.
TTTAGTAGCCTTGTTTTAACTAGTTATGTTTTGTGTAAGGGCAAAATTTGCTTCTTTGGTAGCCTTGTTACTTTAATTCAAGGCCCTATATTATTTCTTGGCTCGTGACTAAACTCCTTATTTTGACAAGATTTGAGACATGGACGGAGCCTCAGTTTTGTTTAGTTAGGATTGTTTACTTCTAAAATATATTTTAAATTCACAACATTGCCACTCATTAACATAACATGCATACCAAATAAAAACTTAATTACTCTTATCGCAACCCAACAACCATGTCTAGTTTTAATTTAACATAACATGGTATATCTCACCTCACCTACCAAAGATAGCCTTAGGGATGAGGGTTTCCACCAATTGAAGGATGAATGTAATTGTCACGCCTCGATCTCGAGGAACGGCGCACGCGCCAGAGCGTGACTGGGGGAAAAAAGAAGCGGGGAAGAAATGGGGACATTGAACATAATCATGGTAGAAGAATTGTCCTTGAAAAATGGACAGTAACTCGTTTATAACTAGGGCTAATCTGAATGGGGGAAGAGACAAATAAATCCACCAGTAGATATAGCCAACAATGATGTCATGATCAATGAACAATCGGATGCAAAGAGATGCAATGCAAGATGGGGTTGGAGATTATAGCTCGTAACATGGGAGCGGTAATCCTGAATCCCAAGCGGCCAAATCATCCAATAGGAGCCGTCAATCAAGGGCGGAGATTAGTGAACTTAGCTCGCCAAAAGGAGTCACTCACCCAACTCGCCAAGTGTGGTCGGTGCTACACAACAACATCACAAGGGATCGAGGAGTAGAGCATCCAAGAGGGGCCGACTACTTCTAAACTCTCCTATGAACATGAATGTATGTAATAGACAATAGTAATTCTCGTGAATGAAAAATGGATCATTTTATTATCATGAAGCCAATAACATGAAGAATCAGAGACTAGAAAAGAACATGAACTTGGCAGTGGAATACATAACATGACAGTTTGCAACAACTTTTTCCTTAGCCTCGCACGACACCACCAACCGCTCAATCTACAAAACAATTTGAAAATATTTTGTAGGGCTGAGTACTAATGTACCTCGTGGGTTATGCCATTTAAAATCCTTTTGCGAAATCATTTTCTGAAAAGGAATATTCATGCTTGCATAGTATCACATAGAAAGTTTTAAAACGGAAATGTCATTCTATGCATACCAAAACCGTTGAGATGTCATTTTTCTTGGCTCAATATTGGCATTAGATACCCTTCTATGAACATATGGGGACAACCCATAGAGGTCCATCATTTATGTTCTTCATCAGTAGGGAACTTTTACCCAAACTGACTTCATTAGAGAATATATGGGGACAGCCCACATAAACTCACGTGTACACTAACCATGTGCTCTAACATATCACATGATCCGATCGTCATGCTTGAGGGATCACTTATCCAATAAGAAACAAAACATTTTAATATGGACACCCATTTTAATTTTCATAAATATCAGAGCTTAATAACTCAAAAATACATTTGAAAACATATATACAGACCCACATGTCAATAAATACCAATACCGTGATAACTGTAAATCAGTCAAATGTCACGTTCGCAATCGTAAGCACCTGACAATTATACGGAACAACTTTTGGCCTCAAATCCCTAAACGTAACTCGAATAAAGTGAAAACGAGGAATCGAGAGCTTTCTAGGCTTCTAAGGTCATTTTGGCAATACCCAAATTTTCAAATCAACTTGGCCCAGAATGCAAAAATACTCGGGACATTATTCTCTATAGGAATATGTAAAAATATTTTTAAAACATGCAACTTTACTTCAAAGCTTACTCGAGAAGATTCGTAGTCTTTTTCAAATTTATGAAAATTGGACCGATGAAAATTAATGAAACCTCTTTCAGAAAATCCTATATTTTTTTCTCTACATCACTACAAATTTTATCGAAAAAGGATTGACCATAAATATTTTCCTTTAAGAAAAATATGAAATAATGCAATAAATCATGACATGCCGATCCTAATCGAGATCCAAATCTAAAATTCAATCCGGCAGAGTAACGGATCTTATGGTCAGAAACTCAAAACCTTGAGGGACCTTAGCCGTCTGATAGACCGATAGTCACTAAGGGGAAAATGAATGAAGAAGAGAACGAGGGGAAAAAATTGAAAATGGCGGTATCGGAACGATGGCGGCGGAGACTCGACGGCGGTTGAGCCACCTTTGTCAAGCTTCGTGCCTACCTTCGACCTTACCCTGACGTGCCTTAACTTAAATCGATCTTTGATTTTTAAACCCGCAGAACCTCGATACTCAAAAATAATAGAAAGAAGGAGAAGAAGAAGAAGTAGAAGAGAGGATGAGAAGCAGGCTGTGCTGCTGAGGAATGAGCGATCAAGTCCCTCGCCCAAATCCTCCTTTTATAAGGTAAGTTTTTGAATTTTTTATTAATATTTTTATTATATTATATTATATTATTATTAATGCTTTAACCTTAAAACGTCGTAACTTTTACACACGATCTCCTTTTCGAGCAAACTCAATGTCAACATCTCTCTTTCTTAATACTCTACACAATGACTATAATATTGATATACTTTCGATTATGCATGGAAAAATTAATTTTTATACGACGTGCTTAAACTTTAAAAAACATCTGTAACGGTTACGTACGAACTCCTTTTTGGGAAAACTTAGTTCCAATATTTTTCTTTTGAAAAACCCTACAAAATGAGTATAATATTGACATACTTTTGACTTATGCATGAAAAGTTTAATTTTTAAAGAAATGTTTAAAAAGTTTTACCGGGTGCCAGTTTCACATGGTAGGTCTTAACAGGTATAGTCTCTTCCTAAAATCCTTAATTAGTCATAGTAAGATATCTAAATCGTATTAGAAAAATTCGAGATATTACAATAATAGTAGATAGAAAATAGAAACACTAGACGTCGATGTAAAATGGTTCAACGAGGAATAAGAAAGCAAAACACACGACCTTTTACGTGGTTCGATCAGATGTTGATCTACATCTACGAAGCAGAAGGCTCAATTCACTATATCACAATTTGGTGGTGTATACAAAGATTACAAAGATGATCTATAATGAAGAACACCCCTATCTTTAATCCAGAAACCTCTCTGGTTATTTCTCTCAATAGAAGATAACAAACTCATACAATAATGATGATTCTCTCCTCTAAACCGCTTTACAAGAAGCTTTATATATGCACCTAAAAACAACTCAAATAACTCCATGGAGTAACAACCAATACAGCTACTACATGTCACCCCAATAACCACTTCAGCTACCTTCCGATAGCTTAAACGAACCCCCAAGAATTCTAGCTATTTCAAAGGCAAATACCTAACAAACCTCCACCTTGCCAATATATAGCTTGAGCCAACTACTCATGCTGTCCCAACAAGGGACCTCTCATGCATTTACTGGAACCACATTCACCAACCTCATACAATACCTAAATTTTTCAATAGGTAGAGGTTTGGTTAATGCATCTGCTACAGTTTCTTCAGTAGCCACTTTAGTCACCTTTACAACACATTTATTCACAATATCTCTTCTGAAATGGTGTCTAACGTCGATGTGCTTCGACCTTTCATGAAAAACTTGATGTTTTACGAGATGTAGTGCACTTTGATTGTCACACTTTACTTCCATAGATCTCTGCACTATCCCAAATTCACTCAGCATTCCTTTCAACCAAATGGCCTCCTTCACAGCTTCTGTTAAGGCCATAAATTCAGCCTCTGTAGTCGATAATGCTACTACACTTTGTAGCATGGATTTCCAGCTAACTGTCGAGCCGAACAAGGTGAATATGTAGCTTGTTTGTGATTTTCTACTATCAATATTTGATGCATAGTTTGAGTCTGCATACCCCAACAATGGATCTTCTTTATTGTCTTGTTCTTTATCAAACATTATCCCATAGGTTGCAGTGCCAAGAACATACCTCAAAATCCATTTAAGGGCTTCCCAATGCCTCTTTCCAGGTTCAGCCATGAACCTACTTGTTATACTTATAGCATATGCAACATTCGGCCTAGTGCATACCATTGTATACATTATGCTTCCAATGGCATTTGTATATGGCACTCCCTTCATTTCTAATATTTCACTGCTTGTTTTTGGCTTTTGATCCTCACCACTTCTTGCTTCATGGATTCTGAATTTTTTCAAGACCTTTAAGATATATTCTTGTTGCATTAGGTACAACTTCCCTTCCTTTCTGTTTCTGATTATATCAATTCCCAAAATCCTTCTTGCATTCCCTAGCATCTTCATTTCAAATCTTGACTTTAGCTGTTGCTTCAATGTTTCTATTTCAATTTTGCACTTGCTGGATATAAGCATATCATCAACATACAATAAGAGATACACCACTGCCCTCTTCTGCGCCCTTTTAATATAAACACAGTGGTCATACTTTGATTAGTTGAATCCAATATCATTCATAAACTGATCAAACTTTTTGTTCTACTGTCTGGAACTTTGTTTGAGACCATATAACGACTTCCTGAGCAGGCATACAGTTCCCTTATTTTCTGTGAGTGGCATGCCCTCTGGTTGCATCATGTAGATGGTTTCTTCCAAGTCCCCATTCAAGAAAGCAGTCTTTACATCAAGAAAATATTTTAAAAATCGGACCGGTCTCATAAAAGGGTCACTGGGTCACTGGTTCAACCGATCGAACCGCTTCAAAAAAATCGGATGATATATACACACACACACTTATATATTTCAAAATATATAGATATGAATACTTAAATAAAATTTGTATAAAAATCAAATTTAATTTTACAACTTTATACATTTTATGAACTAATAGTTATTAGTTATTAATATTGTTATACATGTATGACAATATAATATTTTAGAAATTTATCTGAAAAAATATTGTATGAAATCAAATAAAATTTTTTAATGTCTTATATAATAATTTTAAAGTTTAATAATGATAATTTTAACAATCTTTTGAATTAAATAAAAATAGTAGTAGTTAGAGTTTTAAGTAATTATATATAACAAAAATAATATTATATTAAGTTTAAAAATTTAAATCTAGTGAACAAATGTCTTGGTTAGTTTAGTTGGTTATAAAATTTGTATATTTTATATGAGGTTAAGGGTTCAATCCTTATTTCTAACAAATTTCACAAAATTTTTTGAAATAAAATAATGAACCCGGTTTCCGGTTCACCGATTCTTGCCAGTTTTGATCGGTTTTTACCGGTTCACATTGGGTCAATTGAATGACCCCAAATTAACATAACCGGTTCGCGGTTAAACCGGTCGAACCGGCCGGTCCGGTCCAATTTTTAAAACATTGCATCAAGATGTTCCAATTCTAGATCAAATTTGTTTACAATAGCAAGCAATATCCTTATTGAGCAATGCTTAACTACAAGTGAGAACACTTCATTGAAGTCCACACATTTTGAGTATATCCTTTTGCCACTAGTCTGACCTTGTACCTTATCACTTCTCCATCCTTTCACATTTCAAACTTTCTTTTGAAAATCCATTTGCATCCAATAACCCTTTTATCTTGTGGTTTATCCACTAGCACCCAAGTTCCATTTCTTTTCAATGAATCCAATTCTTCTCTAGCAGCTTTCAACCACTCTTTTCGTTCTGGACACATCATAGCATCCCTGAAGTTTCTTGGTTCCTGGTACTCTATTTCCTCAGCCACACTTAGTGCGTAGGCAATAATATCAGCTTCTGCATATCTCAGATTAGGTTTAGAAGTTCTTTTGGCCCTATCCCTGACCAACAAATAATCACTTAGATCATCTTCTTGTGCTTCAGTTTCTGTTTCTTCATCTGATGATTGATCATTATCCTTAGGTAGATCAATGGTTGACCGATTCTCTATCTCCACCTTAATTTGTGAAGATTTTTCTACCTCAGGAGATATAATATTCTTTCCAGATAGATCTTTCTTCATGGGCATAACATCTTCCCTAAACTTCACATCCTTACTAATCGCCACCTTTCCTTTGTTTGGTTCCAAACTCCACAACCTATACCCCTTCACTCCTTTCTCATAACCCAAAAGAACGCATTTAAGAGCCTTTGCTTCCAGCTTGTCTTTTCTGATGTGGGCATACACCAAACAACCAAACGTCTTCAGAAATGAATAATCTTCATTCTTACCATACCATTTATAATCTGGGGTGAGATATTATATGGCACTTGAGGGACATTTGTTGATTAGAAAGACTATTGTAGTGGCTGCTTCACCCCAAAACTTTTTGGATAATCCCACCTCGAAAAGCATGCACCTTACTCTTTCAAGTATGGTTCTATTCATTCTCTCCACAACTCCATTTTGTTGTGGATTTTCGGGCACAAATTTATGTCTTTTTATGCCTCTTTCTCTGCAAAATATGGTGAACTCATCAGACACAAATTCTAATCCATTGTCAGTTCTTAGGCATTTTAACTTCCTTCCTTTCTCTAGTTCTACTTCAATACACCAGTATCTGAACTTAGATAATGCCTTTGACTTAGCTTTCAAGATATAGATCCAAGTCTTTCTTGAAAAATCATCTATGATAGTCAAGAAAAATCTTCCACCTCCCGTTGTCTCAACCTTGGAGGGCCCCCAAAGGTCAGCATTTGCATAATCTTATGGAGAAATAGAAGTGTGTTTTCCCTTCGGATAAGGCAGTTTGCAGATTTTTCCCAACACACAATATTCACACTTATTCAGTTCGAATTTGCATGGATTTCGCAGGACTTGATTCTTCAACAACTTATTCAAACCTTTCTCACCTACATGCCTTAATCTAGCATGCCAGAACATTGATTCATCCAATACATTTGCTCATACTTGCAATCAAGGTTACACAACACATGTAATATAAACTATTTTTTCTGTATCCTTTCATAAAGATCCTATCTCCCTTCATGACATTCATTTCTCCATTTTCAAATTTGAAACTAAAACCTTTAGATTCTAGCATACCCAGAGAAACTAAGTTTCTTTTTAATTGAGAGATATATCTCACATCAGTTAAGATTTTGATAGAATCATCATGCATTCTTAGCTTGATATTACCAATTCCTTTAACATAACATACCTAATCGTTTTCCAAAAGTACAGATCCCATTTCTTGTGCTCTGAAATCAACGAACCAATCTTTGTGTGGACACATGTGGTAGCTACATCTGGAGTCTAAAATCCAGGTGTCCTCTATGTTCTCATGGGATACATTCATGAGTTCACCATCTGTACTTTCTTCTGCCAAGTCTGCAGAGCTAAATGGCAGCCCTTTCTCCGCTTGTTTTTTCTTCCATGCGAAACAGTCCTTTTTTAGATGACCGGGCCTTTTGCAATGATGACACTTTCTTGTTTCCTTGGGTTCACCATCTCTGCTCTTCTCCTCGAAAGATTTCTTTTGTGGCAGTCCCATTTTTCTTGGTTTTCTGTTTGAATTTCTAAATGTTCAACCCTTCTGCCGCAGCCTCAAATTTTCGTTCATTTATTTTCTGCAACTCCTTGGCTTTCAATGCACATTGTACCTCTTCCAATTTAATGTTGTTATCTCTACCAAACAACATGACATCCTTCAAATGTTCAAAGGACTTTGGCAACGCATTCAACAAGAGAATCGCCTTGTCTTCATCTTCCAGCTTTATATCCAAATTCTCCAAATCATCTAAAGATTTATTGAAATCATCAAGCTGGTCTCCTAAAGATTTCTCCTCCAAGAACTTGTAGGAATAAAGGCGTTGCTTCATATATAACCGATTGGCGAGGGACTTGGTCATGTACAAGCTCTCAAGCTTGTTCCACACTCCAGCTGCACTAGTTTCTCGAGCCACTTCCCTCAAAACCTTATCCCCTAGACATAGGATAATCGCACTGTGCGCCTTCTCTAACAATTCTTCACGTTGCGCCTTGGATAATGTTTCTGGTAATCTTTTTTCTCCCTTCAAAGCATCACCTAGGCCTTGTTGAATCAAGAGTGCCTTCATCTTGATTCTCCAAAGCCCAAAATCATTCTTGCCTGTAAATTTCTCCGCCTCGAACCTTGCAGAAGTCATCGTGGGATCGTTCCCGCAGACGGCGCCAATTTGATGAACGTTTCCACGAGTTGAAGGATGAATGTAATAGTAGATAGAAAATAGAAACACTAGGCGTCGATGTAAAATGGTTCCACGAAGAATAAGAAAGCAAAACACACGACCTTTTATGTGGTTCGATCAGATGTTGATCTACATCCACAGAGCAGAAGACTCAATTCACTATATCGCAATTTGGTGGTGTATACAAAGATTACAAAGATGATCTATAATGAAGAACACCCCTATCTTTAATCCAGAAACCTCTCTGGTTATTTCTCTCAATAGAAGATAAAAAAAACTCATACAATAATGATGATTCTCTCCTTTAAACCGCTGCACAAGAAGCTTTATATATGCAACTGAAAACAACCTAAATAACTCCATGGAGTAACAGCCAATACAGCTACTACACGTCACCCCAATAACCACTTCAACTACCTTCCGTTAGCTTAAACAAACTCCCAAGAATTCCAGCTATTTCGAAGGCAAATACCTAACACTTAGTGGCCAAGTCAAGTTGTGAGGAGATATGATATTAAGAGTTTGGATGTGAGTAGATAAGTTTCATCTCTACAAATATTTGATAGACAAAATGTTATAAGTTGTTCGATAGTACTCTTTATAATAAATGAAGATAAAAAGTAAAAATGATTTGTTAAAAAACTCATGGTAGAGAATTGAGTCTAGCCTTTCGAAGATTGCAACTAGAAATGGGTAATGTATGTTGTTTTACTTGAAAAAAGTTCACTCCACTAAAAATAATTTCTTCAAAAAAAGCGAAGTAAAATTGCAACGTAAACCAAATGATTAAACCTTAAACGAATGTATCGATGAAAAAAGCTTACTTTGGCGACCAATGGATGCGATGAAAAAGATAGCGATGTGATTTAAATCGACGAATAAGGCAGCGTTGATGAAGAAGGCAGTGTCCTGATTTGAATTGAAGAATAAGACATTTGTTGGATGTGGTGCAATGAAGAAGGCATCAAGGTATTTTCTAAATGTTGTCTAATCTCAAGCGTAGTTCATTTCCATCCCACCAAATTGGTGGGTTCTAGAACCAATCATAATCATATATTACCTTCGTCCACCAATTTTCTTCCCATATTTTATTTTTAGTCCGTCCATCAAGTTTCTTCGCACTTTCTTTCTATTTTTGGCAACCTCTCTATTTTACTCACTCTTATTAATGTGGGTCTCATTCTCCACTTACAATACCTTACACATCATCTAACTTTTGTGGGACCCATTCTCTACTAACTACACTTTACTATCACTTTACTCTTTACCAACTCGTGTCGGGTCAGAGTGGGAATATCTTTGGTGAACGGAGGTAGTACTATTCAAAAGCAAGTCTCTCAATTCTACTAAAAGTGACAACATTTGACCAAATTTATCAAAACTTTTTGATCAAACATGACCACTTTTAATGGGATAGAGTGAGTAATAACTATATGTCATAATTAAAAATTCTATAACCTACATCAACTAAGCTACAAATGCACCTTTAAATGTTATGTCGCGTTCATTGTTTTTATTTCTAGAAAATAAACAAAGCAAAATTATATTATGAATCATAAATTATTCAAACCGGCCAATTGGGTCCCACATGACCCCTTCCTTCAACCAGCATTAGTATATACTTACATCTATTCCAATAAGTTTGACATGTTTTATTATTTTAATACATTTAAATGAATATAAATTGTGTCACGTTTAATGGGACCTATCAGACACTCTCCGCTAACAGAAAATTACAAACAACAGGCACCCTTTTGAAGACTATACATTTTAGCAAATAATACAACCAAACCAACAATCTATTATAAAATTAACTACTCCATCAGTCTCAACATATTTAGCCTCTATAATTAGAATTGTTAGTGTTTTATTAAGATTTCAAATATCTTATAACATATATAGAGTATTATTTCAAACAAATTCAAAATTTATTATCTTATTCTTAGATTTATACGTACGCTTACTTTGTGAGAACATCTTATCATAAACCAATAAAAAATTGGAATACAGTATTATTTGATTTTTTGTATGTTTGAGTTAATTGCTTGGTTATATCACTCTTTATGTTGATCACAAAATAACACATACTGAATTGTAAAAGACTTACGTTTTATGTTTTTGTATGTATATCCACAAATTCAAAAATTGCCTGGATTTTTAAATTTTTGCTACTCAAAAATACTTTTTCCATATAAAAAATAGTCTCTGTCCCATTAGATTAAACACTCTTTGACTAAAACTCTGATAACTTTTTGGTCAAAGCGTATCAAATCTAATGGGACGCAGTTACAATCTCCAAAAAAAATCGTAGCTAGGTCTAGGGGTGAGCAAAAAATGGTAAAAAACCGAAAACCGAAAACCGAACCGAACCGAGCCGAACCGATAATTTCAGTTCAGTTTTTTTTCCTTTTCGGTTCGGTTTCGGTTTTGATTTTATAAAATTTTGATTTTTCGGTTCGGTTTCGGTTTTGACATCAAAAAAACCGAAATACCGAAAACCGAACCGAAACATATTATTTAATAATTATTTATTTATTATTACTTATTAAATAATTATTTAATTAATATTACTTATTAAATATATAAATAGATATTTAATATTACTTATTAAATAATTATTTAATTAATATTACTTATTAAATATATAAATATATATTAAATATTACTTATTAAATATGTTTTTAATAATTATTTATTAAATATTTTTCAGTTTCGGTTTTTCGGTTTTTAACCGAAACCGAACAGAAAATTTCGATTCAGTTTTTTTTCGGTTCAAGGTTATTTCGGTTCGGTTTTGGTTTTATATTTTTCGGTTCGGTTTTTTTTCGGTTTTTATTATTTTTCGGTTCGGTAACCGAACCGAACCATGCTCACCCCTAGCTAGGTCAGAACATAGAATTTATTGTTTAGGTACGTTAATAAGAACTCATTTTCTCCAATCATGTGGAACATTAATTAAATTTCATTGACCATAAAGATCCTTAGATTTTCTTTGTCGTCGTGGAAACACATCAACTGTTAAACTAGAAAGCCATGAAAACTGAACTAGATGAAAGGGAAATAATAATGGATGTGATTCAATATCCCTTTTTTTTTCTGTCTCGCCCTTTCTAAAAATAACAAATTCGTTATTATATATTGAATCATAATTAACATTTGTTCAAATATTAATTTTTTAAAGAATATACACCTTAATTTTGAATTTATCAATATAAAAATTATTTAAACGTGACATTAAATGTTTGAAAATAATTATATATTCTATTTGGGTAGAATAAACTTATAGTACTAATAAAAAACAAATTAAAGCATATAAATTGAAATTAAAAAATTAAAATTTGTTTGTAAAAAATGAAGTGTGGATGCAAAAGTGGAACACTAAATCTCATTTGATTTAATAAAATTATATTTTTATTAAATATATTATATTTTGTAAGACATTGTCGTAATATATTATTATTTGTAAGTTATATTTTTTTAAAAATTAGATTACATTAACATTAAATTACATGGCCGCGTCACGGAAAACTCGAACTCGAGACGGCATTACCCTCACTACCACTAAGCCAACACACGCACGCCTTGTAAGTTATATTTTAATAAAATTTAAGATTTTATAATTAGCACGGGTCCTCGGTTTTGATTGAGTCGGACCTGCGTTTCTAGTATTTTGAGTATGAATCTCGTTTGCTAGGTATGATTCATACTTTTCATACCCATATAGTAATATTAATACAATTCACGTATGAATGATATGAATCACTAAAATCATATCATTCATACTGACATGTTTTACGTTTCTAGCATTTTAAGTATGAATCCCGCTTACTATGTATGATTCATACTTTTCATACACATATAGTAATATTAATACAATTCACGTATGAATGGTATGAATCACTAAAATCATACTGACATGTTTTACGTTTCTAGCATTCTGAGTATGAATCTCACTTGCTATGTATGATTCATACACTTCATACTTATGTAGTATTATTTACACAATTCACGTATGAATGGTATGAATCACTGAAATCATACCATTCACACACAATATCTGAATATTTATAAATTCTTTTTCAGATAATACGGCGGGGGCATGTGGAGAATAACTCGACGGTTGGAGGGAAAGGATGCGGCGAAAAGCGCGGGGAGAGATGATGCGACCGGGGGGGGGTGGGGGCGACAGCCGGAGGTGAAGACGGCGGTGGAAGGAGACGACGGTTAAGATAAATTAGGGTAGAAAAATATTTTATAAAAATTAATATTAATAATTGTAATTGAAAATTTTTATTTAAAATGGTATATTTGTCCCAAAATTTTTAAAATGGCTAGAATTTATATAGTATTAAGTTGGTGATTATTATTTATCTTTTGTTATCTTGATTGACTATTATCTATAATTAACTCAATTAATATAGTATTTATTAAAAATAACAAATTCGTTATTATATATTGAATCATAATTAACATTTGTTCAAAAAGTTAATTTTTTTAAAGAACATACACCTTAATTTTGAATTTATCAACGTTAAAAATTATTTAAACATGATATTAAATGTTAAAAAATAATAACTCAATATGGTAAAATAAACTTATAGTACTAATGACAAAATAAATTAAAACATATAAAATTGAAATTAAAACAAATATATTAAAATTTTCTCCTAAAAAATGAAATGTGGATATAAAAGTGGAACACTAAATCTCATTTGATTTAATAAAATTATATTTTTATAATTTGATGATACATCAGCTAATAAATATGTTAATTTACATGTTTTAATTGAGTCTCAAGTCTTTAGTCAGTTATGGCAGCTAAAATTGTATACATTTTATGTCCTTTTCCAAGTCTAATATACCTCATGTTTTTCATTAATCAGCAATTATTAAAAGAAATGAAGTTTGCTAGAAACAAAATTCAAATGTAGATAGAATACAAAATTCATGAATATTTTCACGTTCAACCCAATAAATAAATTAAGAAAGACCACAACATAAGTACACTCTTGAATACAAAACACAGACTACGGTCTACTTAGCTCAAGAAAATTGTGGCCTTATTATGTAAGATTGGTGGTGTCTATAATAATTGTAATAGGTTCCCTCTCACTAAGGCAAGGCAAATGATGTAATAAATTCAATGCAACTTCTCATTTTAGGTCTCTTCAAACACCATTTCAATTCACTTCAAAATTGAAAAATAAATAAATTGAGCCATGTTTTTGTTGAAGCTCGCGATACTGATCTTACTACCTCAAATCGGCGTAGTGGCAGCTTCAGATTCCTCCTCCTTCAGCTTCAATGGGTTCAAATCAGCCAACCTGAGCCTCGACGGCGTCGCCGCCGTAACGGAGAACGGCCTCCTCCGCTTGTCCAACGACACGCGCCAGTTAACCGGGCACGCCTTCTACCCTGTCCCTATAATTTTCAAGAACTCCTCGATTTCTTCGGTATTCTCATTTTCGACCCACTTCGTGTTCGCAATAGTTCCTGATTTTCAGCTCCTTGGCGGCCATGGCATGACCTTCGTCATCGCACCAACACCAGGGCTGCCAGGATCGCTTCCCAGCACCTACCTGGGGCTATTTAACGAGTCCAACAACGGAAACAGTTCGAACCAAGTGTTGGCGGTGGAGCTCGACACACTCAAGAGCTCCGAGTTCAACGACACCGACGACAATCATGTCGGAATCGACATCAACGGCTTGTTCTCTGTTCTCGCCAAGCCTGCTGCTTACTACGACCAGAAGAAGGGCTCTTTCCAGAATTTGACTCTGAATAGCGGGAGGCGGATGCAGGCTTGGGTCGATTACGACGCCGTTTCGGAGCTGCTGAACGTGACGTTAGCTCCGGTGGAATATGAGAAGCCGACGGTTCCTCTGCTTTCTCTGAGGGTTGATCTAGCAGGCGTCGTGAATCAGGTCTCGTACGTGGGGTTCTCGGCTGCGCCTCTGCTGACGTCGCATTACGTGCTGGGGTGGAGTTTCAGCATCGGCGGCGGCGTTGTAGCTCCGCCGTTGGATCTGTCGCAGCTGCCGAAGCTTCCGAGGGTGGGGCCCAAAGAGCAACCCAAGATTATTACTGTCGGCTTGCCAGTGATTTCCGTCGCCATTTTGGGTTTGGGGGTTGCCGTCGTAGCTTACTACGCTAGAAGGATGTGGAAGTACGCAGAAGTTATGGAGAGGTGGGAATTGGACTACACCTCTCACAGATTCAGATACAGAGATTTATACAAAGCGACCAAGGGTTTTCGAGAGAGGGGGCTTCTGGGGAGCGGTGGTTTTGGCAAGGTTTACAGAGGCGTGATGGCGGAGACCAAGATGGATGTGGCGGTGAAGAGGGTGTCGCACGAGTCACGGCAGGGGATGAAGGAGTTCGTGGCGGAGATCGTCAGCATAGGCCGGCTGCGCCACCGCAATCTGGTACCCTTACTAGGCTACTGCCGCCGCAAGGGAGAGCTGCTTCTAGTGTACGAGTACATGCCTAGTGGCAGCCTAGACAAATATCTCCACGATAACCCAAAGGTCAGCCTCAACTGGGATCAACGGTTTCGAGTCATCAAAGGTGTTGCCGCTGGCCTACTCTACCTGCACGAAGAATGGGAGCAAGTGGTGGTGCATCGAGACATCAAGGCTAGTAACGTGCTGTTAGATGGGGAGTTGCAAGCGAGATTAGGCGATTTCGGGTTAGCAAGATTGTACGATCACGGCTCCGACCCTCAGACAACACATGTGGTGGGCACACTCGGGTACTTAGCACCGGAGCACACACGTACGGGCAGGGCAACAACGGCCACCGACGTGTATGCGTTCGGGGCTTTCTTGCTTGAGGTTGGGTGCGGGAGGAGGCCGGTGGAGCCCAAAGGCGAAACGGACAAGTCGGTTTTGTTAGAATGGGTGTTCTCCATGTGGGGTACAAGTGAGATTCTTGGAGCGATGGATCCCAATTTGGAGGGTGATTATAGTAGAGAAGAAGCGGAGTTGGTGTTGAAGCTAGGTCTGTTGTGCTGCCATTCGGTGCCGGAAGTGAGGCCGGGAATGAGGGAAATAATGAGGTTTCTTGAGGGGGAGATGGAACTGCCGCCATTAACAGCGGTTGGCTTCTCCGCCGGGAGTCACCCCTTTGCGTGCTATGAAGGCTTTGATGATTTTCGGATGTCGTATCAATATTCGTCGCAGAATACTCAAATCTCATATAGTGGGCCTTCTTCTTCTGTCAATTCCATTTTGTCCAGCGGTCGATGACATAATATAACAACACAGGGGTGATTTAGAAAATAATATTTTTTATATTATTTATATAAATATAATTATTTTGTCCTCTTGAATAAAAAAGTCTGATTAAACACTTATATAATATGTGTTCATTTCTTCCTTGTATATTATGCCTCGTTGCACTTTAGCAATTGTAGTTGTTTTGCTCTTAATTTTCCATTATAACGATTAATGAATTAGATAGTTAAATAATATAACGTTTCATGTGATTAATTATCAAATATTCTCTCTTAATAATGATCAATTTTTTATTTTGGGACGTGGCATCAATATTGACCAATTTCCTTATTAGGTAAACATTAGCAAAGGGGTATTTTTTGGGTTTTGTGTTGTAGGCAAATATTAGTTGTTTATTAGTCTTCGTGTAAAAAGTAAATGAGTCGTTATTAATGATGATACCTTACAATATATGCGACAAGAAATGAATCCTAATTTTAGAATGACCGACCCCTTTAATCCAGTTCATATAATGTCTTTTCGGGAGCTAGAGGAAATGCATCTCAGGTACATGAATTAGTAGGTATGAGAGGATTAATGTCGAAACCCTCAAGACAAATGATTGATTTACCCATTCAAAGCAATTTACGCGAAGGGCTTTCTTTAAAAGAATATATAATTTCTTGATACGGAGCCCGTAAAGGAGTTATGGACACTGTTGTACGAACATCAGATGCTGAATATCTCACCCGTAGACTTGTTGAAGTAGTTCAACACGTTGTTGTACGTCGAACAGATTGTGGCACCGTCCGTGGTATTTATGTGAGTCTTGGGACTGGTATGATGCCAGAAAGGATTTTTATCCAAACATTAATTGGTCGTGTATTAGCCGATGATATATATATGGCCACACGCTGTAGTGATAAATGATCTTAACAAACGGGGAAGTTGATACAAGTGGAATTATGAAGGTTAAGCAAGAGTTGAATAGCTTTTTGCATTCTAAACGTTTGTAGAAATGTCCATCTAGATTACAATAAAAATAAATAAACACCTTAAAGTGGTAGGTTAGGTATGGGGTGTCTAAGAAGGTAGAATATGTTGGTGTTGTGAAAACCTTATCTACAACACTTGCAATTTACAGTGGAAATGGATTAAGATTGCAAAAGATGTATGACAATTTCTAACTAATTATTGATGGAAATTTTGTATGTAAAAATGTTGATGAAATGGAATTTAAATTATGTGTAAAAGCTAACAGAATCAGCTAAGCGGTTAAAAGCTAACCTATTAAAATGGAACAATAGAACGAAAGAATGTAGGACCTATCAAAATAGAAAATGAAAATACAACATCTACATGAACTTGATCATTTAATGGATGACATAAAAAAGAAATAGGGTGACTTTCTAAAAGAGAAAGTTTTATTTTTAAAATAAACTTATACTTTCTAAAACACTACATTTTTCTTCATTAATCTTTATGTCGAATCTCTTGTCGCTACTTTTAGCAGTTTACTTTTTTAATGTGCGTGTAGAATCTCTTGTAGTCATTTTTGACGGGATGGAAGGAATATATCATTTTTCTGAATAGATTTTCTATTCAGAAATACTCTCGCCAATTCAAACGATACAAACAACCATAAATACGAAAATGCTCACCCGCCCGCGGCGGGCGGGGTTAATGCGCCCACGAATGATGTGGCATGCCATGTAGATATATATTAAATTCTTAATATTTTTTTATTAATTATCACTTTCCGACTAGGGTTCATTGGTTAGGGTATAGTTTAATACTATTCAATAAAAATTAATAATAAAAAATAAATTTAACAAAGAAATGAAAATATAGTAATTAGTGAGTACCAAAATAAAAACAGTTTCACACTTTATTTTAAAACCTAACCATCAAATCAAGAAATGCCAAATAAAATTGTACAGTACATTTTACATTCAAGAAAAAGAAAACGAAAACAAAAAACAGCAGCAAAACTCCACATGTAAGAGATAAATGAGTACTACACCTCAATGCTGAAAGTGCTTTATTTAGCTTGAGTTACATGTTTTTCAGCTTTATTACAAGAGGCAGATCATATATATAAGTTCAGAACGTGTATTTTTTTTCTACAAGAAACTATACAACTCTGCATATTCGTGTATCTATAATTGCCAGCCGAGGCGAAGATTCTAACATCTCGAGCGCTTCCCCCAGTGACATCCACCGGTTTACCCAAGCACTCTCCGCCCAGAGTTTCAATCTCTCCCCTTCTGCTTTTCTTGATTACTGTACAAGAAGCGTTTCTGCATACCCACCTTCACATATATAGACACCATTCACATATATACATTAGCAAAACAATCAGAAAGAGAAAGTTCCTCATGGTGAGTGCAGTCAGTGCTGACACTTGAGACATGTCGTGCATATAAGCAAAAGAAAAGATTAACTCAGCTGTTTAAGGATACATACCTCTCGCTAGCGCTATTATATCTTTTTAGTTGAAGTTTTCATCACCACCTATCAGTAGAAAGAAATAGCCTCGGTAAAGTAACCCCTAAGCTTCAAGTAATGGGAGATCTG
Organism: Leonotis leonurus; assembly: GCA_026898415.1. Taxonomy (NCBI): domain Eukaryota; kingdom Viridiplantae; phylum Streptophyta; class Magnoliopsida; order Lamiales; family Lamiaceae; genus Leonotis; species Leonotis leonurus. Next base: position 2,322,112 of record JAPKLX010000045.1, on the reverse strand, counting down.
TGAATATATAAAAGGAATTTCCTACCATCAACCTCCAGAGGTGAAGCATTAAGCAGTTCAATTGCTCTTCTGAAAAGGCCCTGCCCAACCGTATAAGGAATGATAAACGCAGCAGAACAGCTATCGACAGATTATATTTATGAAAATATGTGCAGCAATACAAACCAGAAATGATGCACTGGGTGGAACTTTGAAAGGGAAACGTGGTGCTTGGATTTGTAATAAAAAAGGGAAAACAAAAACTAGGAACCAAAACATGCATGTGGAATGACCATGAAGACAGAGGTGATGAAGCCAACTGCAATAAAACAAACTCCCATACCTCTTGAATTAGAAGAGAACTTGATCTCTCTGCCATGGATTTTTGTCGATACATGAGAGCAATGCAGGTCAAAACAACACCAACCTTGGGATGTTGAGGACCTATATATTTCAGCAATGACGCCATTATGCAAATTACTAAATTTCAATATAGTCTTTCTTTCAGGGTCACCAATCTATTCGAGTAGCATACCAAATTGCTCTTCCACTTGCTTAGGAGATGTGGTCAGTATCTCCTCTGCATCACTAAAATTCCTGGAGGAAAAAATACTGTCGTGTCAAGACACGAGGATCATGATAACACAGAGACAGAAAGACTATAATGATTTATGGATTACCCCTCATGAGACTCGAGCTGTCCTAAAGAACAACCAGCGGCAATTGCAACTTCCTTTGGTGTCATGTTCCAAGCTCCGTGGTTGTTAGAATCACCAAAATCTTTGATGCCGGATATTGCTTCTATTACTTTCTGGTACATTTCCTTTGAGGTGGCAAATCTCCGCATTCCATGAAGGAATTCACCGTAAGATAGGGCAGCATTGGCTACAAATTCAGTGTTGATAAATAGAAACATTCTTTCTTTTCAATGATATACTTCATCAAATAAAACCTTACCATTGAACACACACTTTCTCTGATCACCCTCGAAGACTGACTGTGCTGTAAACAGGGATTAAAAATTCACACTGAATAACAAGAAGCCACCATCTGTACACAACAACAAGGCTTGAGAAAATGGATGCATACCAGATTCAATATTGCCATTTATGAGCTGGATCAAACCTTTCAATGCTTTCATCCGGGCTTCTAGGAACTCAAAGCCACCCCCATCACCTATTTCATGCTTTACAGATCCTAGGACTTGCAATGCCAAATCTGCAACAGCTGATGCAGCATCCTCCTAAGGAATTTATAAAGATGAAATCTACAAATAACACTGAACTTGAAAACGGGAGAAACTAAATAGCTGGAAATTATAGTTATTACTGTGACTTACTCGATACATTTCAAGATAAATTCCCACTAGAGCTTCTGAAGCAGCAACTGCACAACCCCAACATAATTTTCACTATTGGAAATAGTGCATGCTGAAGACTGAAAAGAAGAATAAGTAATAAATGTGGTAAATTTATCACCTTTAATATCATGAGAAGACAAGCTTCAACCTTGAAGTTTCCCAAGTCCCTCAATTGCTGCCTCACGGGAACCTCTAAATCAAATTAATTTTAGAAAACGGGGAGTTTAAAATAACAAAAGAACGAAAAATAAATTCAAATAGCCAGAATATCATATCCAAGATTAAAACATAAGAAAATAAGATTAAAAAACACAAGCAATTAAATAACAATAACAGTGACAAAGTAACAATGACAAATAGACAAAAAAATATATATAGCGAGTACCTCTCAAACAATAAGGTAGAACGAGCAAGCTCAACCAAACCCTTGGAATGTTCATCCGGTTGAATTGATTCACATTGTTCCAACACCAACAATCCTCGCGCGTAAAATTCTTCAGAAATTGCAATACCAATACCGATAATCGCAAACTTTCAGGAATGTTACGAGAAGGATACTAATCTAAATCTAACTTGAAGTGTGTAGAAGCAAGTATGACGGGTGGCACCTGTCTTGTTCTCGCGGGCAAGAGAGGTCGCGTATTTCATCATTTCAAGGGCAACTAGGTTGTGCGTGAAAGTGCTTCTACTGCTACAAAATTTTGCGAAGAGCGGCGGCTCCACCGCTTTTGGAGGGGACGGAAGCAGTGGTTTAAGCCGTGAAACGGAGGAGCCTATTCCATTTCTCACGACCCTCGAAACTTTAGCTGTGAGCCTCATCATACTGCTTTAACTTTTCTTATTGTTTCTTGTTAATTCTCTGAGTTCTCTCCTTTTTGTTCTGCTTTGAATCAAGAACGAAGAAAGCATCAAATTGCTTCTCTCCTTTTCTGAATTTTCTTGCTTTTGTTCTAAAGTTGGGCCATATTCTTTCTGTGACACCAAAATGGGCTAAGTTGGGATCAATGGGCTTTGAGCCCATAAATATCTCTCAAGCATTCTCACTGAGAGTGACGGAGCTAAGTGTAGAAAACATGACTGCACAGAATTGAAATCAGAAGGTTTACAGCATTAACCACTGAATTGTTGAACTTGATGGCAGACGAAATGCTTACTAATACTCTCTGCTCCACCTCTTCCACCTCTCCTCGAATAATGGATGGTTGATAAGGTGTTAGAAAATTGTGTGAAAATGCCTTTAATGCTTCAACCCCACAAACCTATTACAGTCAATTACACCAAGAATCATTGCAATATCAGGATTTAAACATTGCAGCAGTCGGAAACTAATTACGCAGTTTAAAGACATCGAGACGTGTACCTCTTGGGGCAGCAATGGCAGCTTTGTTATGTTGAAATCATCGTATAGCATGTAAAACTGTTTCAGGTATTTTTCCTGCATGCGCATTCTAGCTTTGAGCAGCTTCGACTCGACAACTAGAAAGTAAGGAGTCGGGACTAGTTAGTAATGATGAAATTGCTTTGATGGAAGGAGAAAATTGGATGTGATTTATTATACCTTCTTCGTCGTAAATTACTTGGTTGATGATGATATTATGTGTGTCAATCTAGAATTTAGTAAGTTCCTGCACGAACAGTTCAGTTTCATACAGAGATAGGAATTCCGGAATGCAGACAAAGATGAAGGTTGTCATATCCTGCCAAAAACGGGTAGCTGCATCAGGAATTTTTCGGCAGTGATAAGCACAATGAAGTGTAAGTTCACTTAAAGTAAATGTTCTTTCTAGGCCAAATTTATACTAGAAATGTCTACTAAGGGGTGTTTGAGAACTTACTGGATCCTTAAACTACTTGTTCAATCACATCTTTCATGCCGTCAAGTTTCCCAAGAATGGCATCTTCACTGAATTCTTCGTCGATGCCAAAGAGGCGAGTCATCTGCCATAAAATTATTGAGAGAAGCTTAATTCCATGAACGAACCACACAAGATATATAAGAGAAAATCACTTAATAACATTTCAAGATGGACCCTCAAAATGGAATTTATATGCAAGAAAGATGAAACTAACAAGATAATCCCGAAAGAAGAAAAAGTTCTTAATTATTTAACCAATGAAGAGAAGGCTTTTCTTGGAGCAACATTTGCTACAATTTACAAATAAGATTTGGAAGTTGAAATAACATAAAACTGCATGATATCAATCTTGATGATTAATATGCAAGTCCAGAAGCAATTCTTACTATTTATTCAAATTAAATCATTCTTCTGAGTTCTGACACAAAGTATCGACTCTGTCCTGTAATATGTTTTTCTATATGAAATGAAGTACATTGGATGTAAGAGAGAAATCCTACTTGGCTCAACATGCCACCAAATCTGTTCTTTAAGGCCATAATCTTGGCAAGCCCTTTCTCTAGTGTTGAAGGAAACTGTGGCCTGTTGGAGCTGTGTCGAAAACTATGACAGAATAATCCATGGTTTGCACAAGCCTGAAAAATATTGTGATAAGCTATAATTTTTCAGGAAGATCAATATCACAAATCCATTTATTTGTGAAATTCCTAAAGAATAAGTGAAGTTAGATAAAAGCATTTCAGCAAAACTCTTCGTTTCATCGTTTCCCAGGATAGAATTTGCAAATTCTGATACAAATCCGCATCTGACCCTAGAGAGTCTTCGTGTTCCACAGTAGGATCGACTTCCTAGAAGAGGAATCTCATTCAACAGTATGTCTAAAGATTAAACAATCCATACTAAAAGTATCACTATACACATGCAAACCAAGGTTATAAAAGGCGTTTTTCGCCTCGAGGCTTTTTTTTATAGAGGCGCGAGGCGTAAGCCTCAAGGCGAACCGAGGTGTATACTCGAGGCGTAAATAATAAAATCACACAAAATCATATCTAATATCATAAAAACATAAACATAAAGTCTCATGCAAGTTATAAGTCTTTAAAATCTCAAATTTAACTTTCTAATATTAAAATTAATTACAGAAATTAAAGATAATTATATTAATTATTAACAATTTAACATATAAATATATAATTACATATAATTATATTAGCAGATAATTAAACCTTAATTATAGATATTATATTTACATATAATACAGAAATTAAAAATAATTACAGAAAATCAGAAATTAAAGATATTATATTAAATTACAGAAATTAAAGATAATTACATAAATTAACAATGTTAAGTTGACGTATACAATTAACCCACTATAAATTCTATAATTACAATTTACAAATTTATAATAACAGAAAATTAAAACCTTAAAGGGCAGAATTTCTGCCACAGAAGAACAGCGCTGCTTCACCTGAGAGACGTGCGCCGCTGCAGCTGCTTCGCCGGAGACGTGCGCCGCTGCTTCGCCGGTTTGGTGGTCAGAGTGGAGCGCCGCTGATGTTTAAATGTTTGAGTTTGTATTTGCGTTTCTGCTCTGCAATGAGCGATGCATCTAATTTCCAAACCCTTGTTTTAATTTTATTACTCCCTCCGTCCACGAATTTCTTTCCTAGTTTGACCCGGTGCGAGTTTTTATGTAGTGCTTTTGATTTTAATGATGATATGTAGTGAGTGGAGTTTGGGTCCCACTTAATATAGTGTTTTAAATTGTGTTGTGTGTAGTTAGTGGAAGTTGGGTCCCACTTAATGTATTATATTAAATTGAGTTGTGGGTAGAGAATGTGGTGGGTCCACTTTCCATAAATGGAAAGTTGAATTAGGAAGCTTTTTTGTGGACGGACTAAAATGGCAAATTAGGAAGAAAATTCGTGGACGGAGGGAGTATTATTTACTTGTTTAATTATTTAATTTATCATATTGGGTCAAGCCCATCACTAATTGTATTAAATTAAAAAAAGCCCATAGAATTGCCCATTAATTTCAGCCCAAAACAAGAAAAAACATCACAAAATTGTCCATGGATGAGGCGTCCGCCTCACAACCGCCTCGATAAGCCTCGAGGCGTAAGCCTTGCAAACACACATGAGGCGCTGCCTCAAGGGCGATTTCTACCCGAGGCGTGCCTCGAGTACGCCTTTTAAAACCATGATGCAAACAATTCCAAATATAAGATCTTTTGATATTTCTTTGTTATTAAAGAGCTATTCACTCCCGAACAACACGATGAACACATCAATCAAGAGGAGCAATGGAAACCCCTTGTAGTAGTAATGCTCACAGATCCAGTAACATTTAGCTATAATTCACAAACAATGCAAATAGGACAAACTAATTTCAACTAAAATGGATTCTTCTAATTCACAACTTGAAAGCCGTCCAACAAAAGCTCGTAATCCGAGACCAATCTAACTAAATTCCAGTTTCAATCAAGCACTAAACAAAAAAAATTGAATTGCAAATTTGGATCAGAATAGCAATAATAGGAAAAAAAATATACACAATGATTTCACAATAACTTAATTCGATAGGAAGTAAACAACTGAAAAGAGCAATTCGAGATCAGAAACCCGAGGGAGAGGCAACAGGACAATTGTACCATAGCGTACAGGTTGGAGAAGCCATTAACAAGCGAAGGGGACTTGGTGAACTTCTGCAGGAAGGCGTCGCTGAGGTTGTGGGCGGGGTCGGTGGAGATGATGAGCACAGACTCTCGCACACTCGCCAGCAGAATCGAGATGATCGAGCTGCACGTGGTCTTCCCCACGCCGCCTTTGCCGCCGACGAAAATCCACTTCAACGAATCCTGCTCCAGCACGTTCTGCACCGTGCCCTCTGGCAAATCTGCGTTGGAACCCATCAATCGATCGATGCAACACTTTTGAGTTCTTGTTTGGGGATTTTATACAAACAGTTGGGGTGCCAGAAATCGGATGAGAGGTCCGATTCCTTTCTTCGCAAAGTCTCCCTCTGCTACTTCTTTCTCTCTGGGCAGTACTCGAACTTCCTCTATTTCACACTTTTGCTTATTTACAAAATACACTCTTTAAATTTGGGCTTCTGCTGCAGTTGGCCCATGCCACATTGGGCCAGCCTTTTGGGCCTGATATGATGATAATCAATGTTTATTTATTTAAATTGGGACCATATGGAATTATTTTTAATATTTGATATCATTTTAAATTAAATTTTAAAAGTTGATAAATTCAAAATAAAGTATACATAATATATTTTAAATTTTAATTTTAAATATAAAAATTAATCATAATACTTTGTATTATAAGATTTTTTAGTAATATTAATTAAAATGATAAATTTGATTTTGAACAACAAATTAAAATTAGAATTATAAATGAAATACATAATTTCATTCATTATTTATATTTTAGAAAAAGTAAAAATTAATGTCGTTAACATTTTGTTATTTTAGTCCGTCTACCAATATTATTAACACTTGAAATATATCATTTATAATAAGTGAAATCACATCATTCAATGAATATGATTTAATTAAAAACAATAAAACATGTGAGATCTAAACTGCATTCACTACACCTTTTAATTAAAAAAAATACTAATAAGTGAGTTCGAACTCCACTTTATAGATTTTTTCACACAAAATTAAATATTACACCATCTGATTCAATTAATATACTTGGCTCTCTAGTTTCCGACACACAGACCAATAAATACTCACAAATGGAACAATATTAGATCAAGTAGCCCCTACTAACTTTTTACCATTTAATCTCAAATGCAACAAGCTGCACAGAGATCTACTCCAACTGATCTCACGATCCCTCATTCCTCAAGAGGAAGGTCTGCCACCTTAAATTTTCCTGGTCATGGTATGAATCATTCTTTTGTCCGTTGTCTTTGAGATTCTTATCTACTTTACTAACCATTTTCTCCTTTATGCATTCAGAAACTGTCTCAGCTAGCTTTGCAGCAGACCTTGTTGTTGTGTCAACACTGCCAAGTCATCCTCCCCTCAAACCTGGGGATAATCCCATGAAAATAAAAATTCGCAATCCTGGTCATAGTCCTACCTCCTCTGTCTCCAAAAGGAAAGCAATGATTCTCTCACCTGGTGACCATCCTACCAAGAAGTCCAAGATTCCTCATTCTTCCGACAATAGCTTCTACCTCTGCCTCTCCTACTTCACTCCCTTAGGGAGGTCCTAAGCCATCTTCCTTCATCCCTCCGGAGCGTCAACAACGGCAGGTTGTTGATGCTGCTCGGGCATTGGATATTTCCTATCCAAAGCGGAGTTCAACAACCCTCACAGATCATAAGCCTTTGATCGAGTATACAGGCTCATGCCTCAATGCGTCTGGGAGCGAAGGAGCCCGGCTATTGAACTCCTTACTCAGAGAGGAGGATTAGACGAATTTGCTTGCCATATCCAGCTATTCTTTAGACCATCGTGCGGCTTAGTATGAATTGCAGGTACTCCAACTACTTCCCTAAGAGTTCAGAACCTTTAATCCTTCTTTTTTTTTTGTAGCGTTGTAAACAATTTTCTCTAATTATTTTCCAGGCCAGAGCTTGTCGTGCTGACCTTAGTAGCCGCGCTGTACGCTATGACGACTCTCGACGCGCTTTCAACGCTTCTGAAAAAGAGAAAGAATTTCTTCGCGAACAACTGAAGAGTCTTGATGTCCTCGAGAAAAATTTTAGTCGTCTAGAGTCGAGCTTCAAAGCTCTAGAGTACAGAAATGTTGAGCTAGAAGCGGGTAAAAGGAAAGCTGAAGAGGTGGCCAAGGTAGCTTTACAATAGTTAGAGAAAGAGCGGGCTGCTCGTCAGGTGGAAGTCAACAGGGTAGCCTCTGAGTCCTTTCAAAAGGGATCTGCCAGTGCTGACCGGCGAGCCCGTTTGAGCGGAGAGAAAAACGGTGTCGAGCTTTGCAAAGCCAACATCCTGATATTTCCTCCAGGACAGCATCTGTTTCAACGCATCGTCAAAGACCTTCCCGAAGCCTATTTACATTCCGCCCACTTCCGCGACCGCCTCATCGAGCCTCTGGCTCATTGGGCCTTAGTCGCCATTGCGGAGACATGTGATTAACTAGGCATGTCTGAAAGGATGGCAAAGGTGAACATTGATCAAGTTCTCCAACTAATGCCGACAGATCCTCTCACTCTTGAGAGGGACCACAACAAGGCTTAGACTTTCTCTGGTATCTGGATGCGTTGAAGCGAAGTACTCAAGAGTTCCTTCAGGCCATTCCTGCTCAGGCTGAATTCAACCCTCCGCGGGGCTCTATTTCTTTTCCGGTGATGGCCTTTGAGAAGGAGAAAGTAGAGAAAATTTCTCGACTTCTGGTAGGGGTATGCAGAACATTATTTCAATATAAATGTTATTTTATCATCTCTTTATTCTTTTAAACTTGCTATCTTCCTCTACTCATAGGTTGAGGGTTGGATTTTTGCTCCATTCCCTTAACCTTTTAATCAACACACGACTCTTAAGTTACAAGGCTTATTTTTCGTTTGTAGGAGAGTAGAGGATTATGAGCTCGCGCCCCACCATCGACCAGGAGTGTTGAGCCAGCTCTGAGGGATGAGGCGATAATTGAAAATGGGACTGGTACAGGGGTGGAGGCTTCGGTAGAGGAAAGAGGGAACCAAATCACAGCAGATAAAGAGACAGAGGGAGATATTCCTGAAATCGTGAACTCCGTTATCTCAGCAAGAAGCTCTGGAGAGGTCCAGACTACAGATCCTGCAGCGCAGGTGCTCCAGGGCGGGGTAGAGAAAAGTGCTGGAGAGGTCCAGGCTGCAGTTCCTGCAGCGCTGGTGCTCCAAGGTGAGATGGGGAAGAACTCTGGAGAGGTCCAGGCTGCAGATCCTGCAGTGCAGGTGCTCGAGAGCGATGGATAGCAAACTTCTATCCCGTACAAATCATGAAGTTGTTATTCCTTTGAACAATGTTTTAATTTTTCTATCTTGTCTGACGATCAAATTACTCGTTATACTAGATCGTGTGAAACTTGTCATTGTTTTTTGGGTTAATGTACCGCCTTTCTATGCATTTACTAAATGAGTACCGGCACCACCATTAAGATAATCCTCATTAATATCGAATCTTATCCCAAATCTTTATTTTTCCCGAAGCATGAAAATGAAAATCAGCTTTTTCGGAGACGTCACGTCCAACAGTTCACTTATCTCTTATTTTTATGCTAGCTATAGCCTGTCACCTGACATGTAGGCTACTAAAATACACTCAACCTTTAACATAGTCATTCCTTACATGTAGGCTACTACAATACACTCAACCTTTAACATAGCCATTAATACTGACAACTTTTTCAACCTCTTCGTTTATATAACACTCATCACTCCTTGTTTCTTTATTCGTTGCTCGTCTTTGCATTTCTTCCTTCGGAATTTATACTCCAATGTTTTCACCTTCTGAAGTTCTAAAGAAAATGGCTGGGGAGAAACTAGCTAAATCCCTAACTAACAAATCACCGAGTGATTGAGAGCTGAAATCTCAAAGACGCGACATAGCAGCTCTCAGGCGCCAAGTTAATCAGCTGGAGGGTGTTGAAAGCATCTGAGCTCCGAGTCGACGTTCAACAAGATGTCATCAAACATCTTGAAGCCACCCTTGAAGAAGAACATACAAAACATCTCGAAGCGATTTCAGTTGTCGCAACCGAGGTGTTCAACCAAGGCATGACATCGGCCAGGGAGATTCGGAACCAACGAGCGTTCTCTCGTGGAGAGAAAATAGGTGTCCGATTATGTCAAGAGCATATTCTCGCCTACCCCTCCAGTCAGCACCTGATGCGTCGACTAGTGGCGGATATTCCTGAAGCTTATTCCATTCCCCTGGCTTTCGCCAGCAAATGACTGAGCCCTTAGCACGTTGGGTTATTGAAGCCATTATGGAGACATGCAACCAGCTGGGACTGGCCGACCGATGAGTTGAGGTGGATGGTGAGAAGGTGATGGGTGAGAAGGTGATGACACTAATTCTTGATCATTTCCCTGGAGTAGAAGCAGATCCTCCAGTTGGTTGCACTCACCTCTGGTTTCTGGAGGCCTTAAAGAGGGGAGCTGAGGAATTTGTCAGTGCTCCACCCTCTTTTAGCCATAATAAGATTCCCACAGGTCTGACTTACCTGGATGTGCTTCCCAGCAATCCTGATCGCGAGGCTCATTTATCCAACCTTCTACGTCGAGTAAATTTTTATCATTTATCTTTAAATTATTATCACTATTGCGCATGTATGTGCTATTTTGTCAATTCTCCATTGTCTCATGTACTATCATTACTTTATAGCTCGAACCCGACAGGACTAGTTCGAAAACTGAATGAGTTGATCAAATTAATTGAATGAAAAAAAAATTATGAAATATATTTGATTTTATATACAAAAGATGTATTTATCTTACCTAGTAATTAATCGATCACTTTATAAAAATAATTATGACATATTTTTGTTACGATATCATTTTCTTGTTATATTTGAATCTATTCAATATTAAATTTGATCTTTAATTATCTGTTAAAATTTTATTTTATTTGTTATATCTTGCATATTTATTTTAAAATATATATAATTATAAAAAGAATATATATACATATTAAACAGTTTAATAAATACTCTCTCCGTACACGAAAATGGTTTACATTTTGTCATTTTGGAATGCACGAAAATGGTCTACATCTGAAATTTTACTTATATAGCAAGTGGACTCACTACACACAACTCAATTTAAAACAATAGTTTAAGTGAAATTCAAACTCCACTAACTACTCACAATTCAAATAATTTATGAGGTGAGACACTAACACCACTCACTACACATCCTCATTAAAGTCAAAACACAATATTAAAACTCGGGACGGGTCAAACCGTAAGCCATGAAACATTTTCATGGATGGGGGAAGTATATTCTTAAAGCTAAAAATTTAAAGTTAGGATTGTATATTTTCAACATGAAAAAACTCAATCCTATTTATCCTTAACCGAATAAATGAGAGCCCTAAAAATATTATTGCCTAATATTTTTCTAATAAATATTGTATAATTGGATTAATAATATATATTATGAACACATGAATTATAGTATATATATCAATAACAAAGATGCATCATTTTACTCGTAAAAATATTAGACAATAATAGATAAATGAATTGTAATTATGAATATTTTTTAAGACAACTAATTATAAACGAAAGTAGTTGCAAGTTTTTAATTATAATTACTTAGAACTATTCCTATTCCACTTACCTTGTGTCTGCAGCGTACGACTATTTAACTTTTTATAGAGTAGAAAACACAGTTTTAATTAGACTAGAAGCAAAGATCTTTAATTCATTAAATAATATATAATTAATCAAATATTTATTTTGGCAGCATCCAGTAGGCTAAAGTATTTAGAAAAATGAGAATTTTATTACTTTGATTGGCAGATTGATTATTTGTAAAATACTTATATAACAAAAAAAACGCCCAACAGTAAAAAACAAAAACAAAAAGAAAGAAGGAAAATTACGAGTATATTTCAATTCTGAGAAACCCTGGTCTCGTGTTTCTCTTCCATTGCCTCTTTCAGAACTTCCTTTGTTCCCTGCTGCCATTGGAGCTATCTGCAGCTAACCCAGGTTTCTTACTCTCCCTCTTTTCTCATCGTTTCATTTTGCTTCTATTTCTCCCGTTTCTATTGCTCTGTCTTTCTTATTTTTCTTTATTTCTCGATGTGGAATTTAGTGGGTTTTCTAGTTTGTAGACAGGGATTATCACTAACTAATAAATTAATTCGAATATAATCTTTGACTTGCAACCAAATTCAGTGTAAATAAGTACTCTCCCAAACAAATCTAGTAAAACACATGTGAAGTGAAGCAACTAACCATGAAAACTAAATACTCTCTATGTTTGATGCTTGCTTTGGCCTCCAGTAATACTCTTTCTTCTCACTATTTACTCTTTTGTTTTGCTTGTAATATTAATTTCTGTCATTACCTTCAAGTTCTTGTGTGCTAATTAATTTAATTTAATTACCAACTGTGTAGTGTATAGTGCAGGGGACATACATTATTGGCTTTAATATTTTATGGGGGTTTAAATTAATACAATTTTTATGTATCGAATATGTAGAGGAGGTAGAGGGCAGTCCATACGTTTCAGCAAGTGCAACATTTGAAGGTGTGTGTTCGTACAAAAACTTACATTTCATGGATTATCAAATCCAAATCGAATTTTTTTATATAAAATTTTAAAATATTATTTTATCATACATATTTAAATTTATTAACAATACTAGTATAATATAACATTTATTTTATAAAATATATAAAGTTGTGAAATTTGATTTGACTTTTATACATTAATTTATTTAAATTTGTATATTTATATGTTTTAAAATATATTATTATATATATCAATATATATATGGGTCATTCGGTTTTTTTTAAATGACTCAACGAACCAATGACTCAATGATCCTTTTACGAGACTGGTTCAATTTTTTAAACATTGGCTTTATTTTGAAAGTATTACAAATTGCTTATATGAGCTGGGAGGGATCTATCCGTGAATATGAAATAATGTAATTTCTATATGATATTGAGCGCAAATAAGTCAATTTGATAATAAAAAAATTATTCCAAACTTAAGATTAGTTTAATCACATCCCTTAGCTGGAATAATTGGATATATATCAACCCAACAATCCTAAATATTTAAAACTATCATGGGCCTTAGGATAAAAATAAATTTTAATCCTGAAAAAGAAATATTAGATTAGGATTTATTGTTTTTATCAATACAGACTTATCTCGTGTGTTTGTAAACATACATTTACAGACAAAAAAGAATGAATGCAAACTGATTTCTTCGACCTATATATATACACAAGAGCTATAGTGTTATAGACTATATTCTACAATTTTCATGCATCTTCATGAACCTTCTCTTAACTTCATGAATCTTCCCTTATACATGTTTGCACGTTATTGAGCTAACCAACTCTAACAATTTTGCTGACATTAACTAACTTGTGAGCTGAGCTGTATATATACTCCAATGGCTGCTGTATATTGTTAGATTACATATTCAAGCTATGGTTATTTATACACAAATGATAGGTGAATCGTGATGAAGAAGATAAAAGAGTAGTTACAAGATACTAACAAACTCTCTTCGTAACTAAATATCACATTATTTGGGAAAATTAGTGACTTCTTGTGTTTTGTTTAATTAGTTTATGGTTTTCTTGTCTACTGTATTTTTATTTTGTTTAATTTTAAGCACATCTTTATTTATTTTTAAGATCAATGGGAGATTGTACCTTCAATTTTCGCGGCTTAATAAGATACATCCTTAGAGAAAATATCGGGCGACAGACAATGCAAAGTGGTTGATGTATTGACGTGTACAGAGCGGACGTGGAAAATCTGTGTGACTATCCTGGTTCGGTCATGACGGAAACAAGTGCTGAGGTCAAGGTCATCTTCAATATTGAAGATCACCTTGAACTTTTTAATGACTTGTTATCTCTAGTCGCTGAACACCACATAGTCCACCCCAACTTAGTGGGAATTATGGCCTTCAACAACCCCCCTTCATATGTGGTTAAGATGCCAACGATGGTAGGCAGTTTGAGATCAATCATGCAACACAGTTTTCCAGAAGGCTTCAAAGAAGATTAGTTAAAGGAAAAGATGGATTTTCTACTGATTTGGTTGATCTCGTATTTTCATGTCTACAAGATAAGAGTGACCGGCCTTTAGGGGTGTAAATGAGCCAAGCTATTCGTGAGCTATTCGGGGCTCAGCTCGGAAAAAGCTCGTTCGAAACTCGATTCGATAAGCAAACGAGCCGAGCTCGAGCCCGATTTCGAGCTCGATAACTTTATCGAGCCGAGCTCGAGCCTGGGGTGTTTGGCTCGTCAGGCTCGCGAACAGGTTCGGATTCATTTGTTCACGAACATGTTCGCGAGCTTGTTAATCGAACATGTTCGCGAGCTTGTTAATCGAACATGTTCGCGAACCTATTCGCGAACAGTTAATCGAGCTATTTAATCGAGCCTAATCGAGCCTTACATGCAAAAAAATAAAATATTTGTTATAATGCATATTATTTAATACATCAAGAACCAAAAGTCTAGAATACAATATATAGAAAATATAACATATGCTCATTATATAATCCAATGCTAATTTTTCACATAATGATATATATAATCTATCCTAATATGTGATATATGTATATATATATATGGGAGTATATCAATATTATCAACATACTCTAGCCAATAGGTAGAAATACGAATATAGGAATATAAAATATACATATATATTTATATTTATATCAATATAATTTAAAGTTTTCATGTATTAATAATATATATATATATATATACACACACACACCATATTATTGTAAATACTCATTCAATCAATAATGTCTTTTGAATTACTATATCATTATATCATC